>JAIKVJ010001108.1:0-15961 GCA_024679225.1 Phytophthora pisi
AGTGTCGCCGTCTACCGCAAGATCAAGAAGAACAACGGACAAGTCTTCTTCAGCTACACCAAAGCCATGAAACAAGGAGCTTCCGACAACAACAGTGATGATGAGGCCGTCGCCACCTTCCAAAAGTTCCTCGACCAGCAGCAGTACTCCAACCAGAGCATCACGCGCTACGAGAAGATCTTCGGACAGGGCTACGTCAGCACTGGCGGTCAGGGCACCACGACTGAGTTTGTCGAGAAGCTCAACCTCAAGCCTGGCGAGCGTGTGCTGGACGTCGGATGCGGCATCGGGGGAGGAGACTTCTACATGGCTCGCCAGTACGGCGTCTCCGTCGTCGGCATCGACCTCTCCACCAACATGGTGCACCGATCGCTCGAGACGTCGATGCAAGACCCGAACGCCGACGTCGAATTCGAGATCTGCGACGCCACGCAGAAGGAGTTCCCGGACGCGTCCTTCGACGTCGTGTACTCTCGCGACACGATCCTTCACATCGAGGACAAGCAGGCGCTGTTCGCCAAGTTCTTCCGATGGTTGAAGCCTGGAGGCCGCGTGCTCATCTCGGACTACTGCCAAGGTGAACAGGAGCCGTCGGACAGGTTCAAGGCGTACGTAGCCGGTCGCGGCTACCACTTGCTTTCGCCGTCGCAGTACGGCAAGGTGCTGGAGTCCGTGGGTTTTACGTTTGTTGTAGCGGAGGACCGCACCAACCACTTCGTGGAGGTGTTGAAGGAGGAGCTGGCTCGCACGCTGGCACACAAGGAGGAGTTCGTTGCGGAGACGAGCGAGACGGACTTCAAGTACATCGTGGATGGATGGGAAGCGAAGATTGTGCGCTGTGGCGATGGTGACCAGAAGTGGGGTTTGTTCTACGGCAAGAAGGAGTAAGCTGTTATGGTTTTCCGTAGCCGAGCAATGATTGATGCACGAGTTACGACAAGTGAGAAGCTACGATCGTGTAGACGAGGTGAGATTTCCTAGTGGCGTGTGAATGTAAATCTAAGTTAATCTAAATGAATGAATCGATTGACTACCTCATCATCTTGGGCTCAAAAGTACTACACGGAGGTAGTACTTCGCACCGGATGAAACTGAACTTGGTTTATCTCGGATTTCTTGCAAACGCCAAGCAGCAGGACAATGTCAAACCGTGGATAATTGCCTTACAGACCCGGGTAAAGGCCGATGAAGCCCGGGGTCGGCTCGCCTTGCACCTCACCGAAGTACAGCGAGAACGTCTGCCTCCACTCCTCCACATTCGCGCGGTCCTCCATGAACGACGAGAAGCCGGCCATGTTGGCTTCGGGGATATCCCACGGCTTGTCAGTGTTGATGTCGGCGCGCACACTGGGCGCCACAGTGGACGCCTGCACTTCGTCCGAGAGAGCCCAGTTCATGAACAGCTTGGCCGCAGCCGGGTGCTTGGCCTTGGCCAGAATGGCAGCGCGCTGACCCCAAGCGATGTACTCGGTACTGTTGCCTCCCACGACACTGACGCCGACGTCTGAGCCCATGCTAATCAGCTTCTCTCCAGAGGCGATCAACTCGCCCGCGACGTTGGAGCCGCGGTGGAAGGCGACACTCTGGTTAGCCAGCTTGGCCACCCAGTCCCAGCCGTTCGTCCACGTAGCGGGTGTACAGGTACAGCACGGCGTCGTCGTCGTTGGGGTAGGACGAGGCGATCTTGCCAGCCCACTGCGAGTCGACCAGGTCGGCCACGGTGGCAGGCGGGGTCAGCCCATTGAGGTTGCTCGCGTTGTAGCTCGAGGCGAACGAGTACACCGTGTACGCCATCCAGGCGCCGTCAGAGGCCTTCAATGACTTGTGGATTTTCGAGAACCCCTTCGGCTTGTAGTTGAGCAGCTTGCCTTGACGCGCCCAGCGAGGGAAGTCCTGCAGCGTTTGCAGAGCCACGACGTCCGGTACGAGGGTGTCGGTCTCCAGTTGGTTGTCGATGCGGACGTCGTGGTACTTGCTGTAGTCAACGATGAGGGTGAAGCTGATCTCCGGGAAGCGCTGCTGGAAGGCTTCATGCAGCGAGTCTTGCTGAGTCGGGGTGTCTCCTCCGTGGTACAGAACCAGCTTGCCTCCTTCGGCGACTGCCTCTGCATACAGGTCGTCGATGGACTTGGTTTCTTCCTTTACCTTGGCCTGGACGCCGACGGAAAGCAGGGCGAGCGCGAAGACGATCGGAGTGAAGAGCTGCATGGCGATCGGGTCCTTGGGGGTGAGGAGGGTCTTGAACTGCTTGAGCTGGAAGTCGGGAATTTGAGAATGACCACACTGCTGCTCGTTGCCCGACGGACGAACAGCGAGGTGTTAAAGGGTTCTTGCTTACACAAGCACCATTGAAGTCAGCTTTTAGTGATTGCCTGCACTACCATTTCTGTTGATGGGACGGACTGCGAACCGGATACTATCGAGTCAACGCTATTGCACCAGCATTGCTCACTTCATCAGCGCGGGATGTACTGTACACTGTAGTGGGGTGGACAGTGCACAGCAACACAAGAGTTCGCACAGGATTTGCTCCAGACAGAGGACAGACTGGCGAGAGTTTCGCTAGTACAGCCGCTTCCTGTAGGCGTGCATTGCGCTCTATTATACTGTAGTTATGGTGCTCCTTGGCACCGCTATCCCATGTCCTGAAGCAGAGATCGCGTAAACGAGGGATCACGTGCACAGATTGACAGTCAGAGCGACACGTACATACAATGGTATTGCTGTTTTGCAGTGCAATGCAGCGACACTGTCGAATATGGACTCAGTTTGAGTATCAAGTTGAGACTACATGTACAGTATGATGCTGTATGCATGTAGAAGTATCCCTCCCTATCGGGAATGACTCCCCCAGATCCAGCAACTGGCCGCGACTTGGACGACAGGCAAAATTGCTCTACAGTGGTGAAGGACGCAAGTTAGGAGCGCCTCCGACATGTATTGCTATTTTTTTTAATATTTTCACAATGCGAGCGGCATCGGCCCTGTCACCACAGACTGCAAGGATAGGAGCCTGCCACTCTCCGTTAGGTGAATTACTGTAGCGTCATGGTGACGAGCACGCTTGGTTGATTCGCAGCAACTGGCCGCGACTTGGACGACAGGCAAAATTGCTCTAGAACGCAAGTTAGGAGCGCCACCAGGGTTTGAAAACTTGCCACCAATTTTCATGTTACAATTTTCTTGCCTACCCCACGTTTGCACACAAAGGAAGTCTACACTGTCCTCCCAGACCAAAGCTTCGCCTCTAGTATTGTACGGTAGTTCAGTTTTGTTCTCATCACAATATTGTAAATCAAAATTATGTGCTATGATTATATATTTGGATATTATTTTAAATAAGAAAAATAGACAATAATGGACTATATCAATCGTTTCAATTACATTTTAATTATTTCAACACCAAAATATTTTTTGCAGATATTTTTCTTCAGCAGGAGGACGCAGAGTTCACATGCGCGGTAGTCCTAACTTCTCCAAGACCCGACAATGACACATGCTTTTAGAACCGCACGCAAAAGTAGATGTTGACACTTTTGCATGTTATTTGATGATCCATGAGCTGTGGTGCTGCACTTATAGAATGTAGAATGTTGCTGGTGCTTATGATGGTAGTCACCTTGCATTAGCATATAGCTTGCCTTGTGGCCATTACCCGGTAAGTTCCTGCCTGACGAATAGGATATACACGGCGGCCTCCCCCCCCTGCACCAATTCAAGTCATAGAAGTAAGTGTATTTCCACTGCGAAAATGAGTTTGCGTCGTGCCGTCTGCACGACGCACGGTGCGTTCCGACTGGCTACAATGACAAACTGCGGCCTTCAGTGTTCACAGTGACTTTCGAGTCAGGACTCCTGTTGCTGCACACTTCATGAAGGTGCTAAAAGTTTCGCGAGAGCTACCCATTTTGCGATGAGGCCATTCAATCAAGCTGCTACGTTGTTCAACTTGGAAGCCCAGGCGCACCCACAAAACGGAAGTGACTTGCGTCGAGTACCGATACTGCCTGCGGACCCACAAAGCGCTAGCGAAGTGAAAGCGGAATGATTGTCGTCGTTGGGCTGCTAACCGCGCCCGTTACTTTGGAGCGTCCGTCCATATGTGTCGCGAGATCAAGATAATCAACGGCAATTACACACCAGCAGCAAGAGATGCTGGACTGTATCTCGCGAAACCCTAAATCACGGTTAACCGCAAGGGTGAACTGCAGCAGCAGCGGTTCAAGATTAATTAGTGGTAGCCGACAGCCCAAAGCAAATAGCAAGGGATAGTTGTAGTTAACATATATAATATTCAGTTTCGATTTTCCAGCGTACTCAACCCAGCATCTCGGCTCCCGATGCCCGCCGTACTTCCTCTCTAGTGCTACCATATCACTTAACACAGTTTAAATATTGTGACAATATGGAACTCGGCAAGAAGTCGTGCTGTGGCGGCGCCCTCAACCGCTGGCAAAACGCGCGCGGCTTTCCTTGGCCAGCACCAAGATGGTGACCAGCGTGTGAGCTGACTGACATGATGGTCACCGCATGGCACTCTGCGTTGTCTTCCGCTTTTAGCCCCTTGCACCTTATCGCAGTGAATGTTGGTGAACGGCAAGGTTTGCGTTGGTCGGGCCAACTAGCATTTGGATGCTGCCACGCCAGCGCTTACTCCACTCTCTCGAAAGTAAACAACGGCCGCTATTTCTGAAGCGTAGGACGATCGCACGGTAAGGTTGCGGCCGGATTACTTCACCAGAGACGGGCATAAAACATCATCGTCAGCCTGTATTTTTACAGCGCAGCGCGCCGCAACCGATGATAAGGTCGGTCCAGTGAGCCAGCCGCAAATATATCACTCAGTCTCCGTTTTGCCTGCCAAAGCGCAACAAGGTTTCACTCACTCGGTCTCAGCGCATTGCAAGAATGGGGTCCACGGCCACGTACGTGGCGGCGGAGACCCCCAAGCCCGGCGACGACGAGCCCAACCGCCTGGACGTCGCCTTCAACCGCGTGGACAACCCAGCGCCGACTGCGTCCAAGGACAACGCGGCGACCGACGGCCAACTCGTGTCAATGTCCGAGCTCTTCTCGTACGCTGACGGCGTCGACAAGCTTCTCATGTTCCTGGGCACCGTGGGAGGCTTGGCCGCCGGCGTGGGGCAGCCCATCCAGATCGTGCTCTTCGGAGACGTGCTCAACACGTTCAACCCGGCCGATCCGGGGGCGAACATCGAGCACAGCATCAAGCACGTCGCGCTCAACTTCGTGTACGTTGGCATCGCGGTCTTCATTGCCGGCAGCATGCAAGTGGCGTGCTGGACCATCACCGCTTCGCGTCAGGCCAAGCGCATTCGCAGTGAGTATGTGAGCGCTATTATGACCAAGGAGATCGGATGGTTCGACGTCAATGAACCGATGCAACTTGCAACGAGGGTCGCGGAAGCCACCGTAACTATTCAATCCGGAATTGGCAGGAGAGTGGGCGACGGGCTAAATTTCTTCTCGATGGCCGTGTCGGGCATCGTGATCGGTCTGGTGAAGGGCTGGCAGTTGGCGCTGATCTTACTAGCGTTTACGCCGTTCATTGCCGTCACAGCCTTCTTCTCTATGAAGGTGCTTTCTACGGCGACGCAGCAGGGACTGGAGAGCTACGGCAAAGCTGGTGCAGTGGCGCAGGAGGCGCTGAGCAACGTGCGCACGGTGCACATGTTCAACTCCATCAACCATTTCATCAAGAAGTACGAAGACGCTTTGGGTCTGTCGACTAAAGCTGGTATCAAGAAGGGGCTTGCAGTCGGATTGGGCACGGGAATCATGTTCGGCACCATTTTCTTCACCTACGCTGGTGGCATGTACTTCGGCGCGCTCATGGTAGCGAACGACAACTTGGACGGCAATACCTGTACTGGCAGCTCCTGCTACAACGGCGGTCGAGTGCTCACGGTCTTCTTTGCGGTTATCATGGGCGCTATGGCGCTTGGCCAAGCTGCTCCGAGTGCTGAGGCTATCACTGCTGCCCGTGCCGCGGCGTACCCTGTCTTCCAGACCATCAAACGGCCGTCTCTCATTGACCCGCTGAGCGAAGAGGGCAAGAAGCTGGACAAGGTCATGGGTCGCATCCACATTGAGAACGTCTCCTTCGCCTACCCTTCCCGTCCGGAGATTCAAGTGTGCAGCAACTACTCTCTTACCATTGAACCGGGTGAGACGGTTGCGCTCGTGGGTCCCAGTGGCAGTGGCAAGAGTACGATGGTGTCGCTCATTGAACGCTTCTACGACCCTCTTAGCGGAACGGTGAGCATCGACGGTGTGGATGTGCGTACGCTGAACGTCAAGTGGCTGCGCTCGCAAGTTGGACTGGTCGGACAGGAGCCTTCTCTCTTTGCCACGTCCATTATGGAAAACATCCGCTACGGTTGCCCCTCGGCTACGGATGATCAAGTGATTGAAGCTGCGAAGATGGCCAACGCGTACAACTTCATCAAGGAGTTCCCGCAAGGTTTCCAGACCGAGGTCGGTGAGCGCGGCGCTCAATTGTCTGGTGGCCAGAAGCAGCGGATTGCCATCGCTCGGGCGATCATCAAGAACCCGCCGATTCTTCTTCTGGATGAGGCTACGAGTGCGCTCGACAGCGAGAGTGAGCGTATTGTGCAGGCTTCTCTCGATCAACTGCTGGCGAACTCGCACCGAACCACAATTATCGTTGCCCACCGACTGTCGACTATCCGCAACGCAAGTCGGATTGCAGTGCACAGCGGCGGCAAGATCGTGGAAATTGGCTCGCACGATGAACTGATGAAGTTGGAAAGTGGCCACTACCGTCTGCTGGTCGAAGCGCAGAGTCGTGTGGCTTCTGAGGAGCAGGAGGCGAGCTCTACCGAAGTTCTGCAGGTTGAAGAGCTCGACTCCCCTGATGATCACATCGTTCGCCCTGGTCGATCTCCTCGACGATCGATTAGCCGACACAGCGTGTCTGAGAAGGAAGGTGCTGGCAAGGGAGATGATGCCGAATTGGGCGACGTTGATCTGCCTCCGGTTTCGATGGCTCGCGTGTGGAAGATGTCGCTGCCTGAATGGAAGTTCATGACTGCGGGTTCTCTCGGTGCTATCATCAATGCTGCTGTGTTCCCCGTGTGGGGAGTTCTATTAGTGAAGGTGACGGTGCTCTTCTTCAGACTCGACTACACGAAGCACGAGATGATGGATCACGCGCGCTGGTGGGCGCTTGGCTTCATTGGTCTAGGAATCGTGTTCACTCTCTCCATTACACTACAACACTACGGCTTTGCGGTGGTCTCGCAGCGGCTCGTCACTCGTGTGCGTGCATCCACCTTTAGCGCGATGCTGCACCAGGAGATCGGATGGTTCGACTTGGATGAAAACTCGTCGGGCGCACTGGTGTCTCGCTTGGCCACAGACTCGGCGGTGCTGCAAGCCATGACATCGGAGACATTGAACCGAGGGCTTGTGAACCTCACGACCCTGACAATCGCGTTCGCCATTGCGTTCTACTACAGCTGGCGGATGACACTCATCCTGCTAGCGGTTTTCCCAGTGCTGGCCTTGTCCTCCTACATCCAGGCGCAGCAAATGACTGGTACGTCAGGAAACAAGAAGAACAACGATGCGGATACGGCTGCGGGCTCTCTCCTCTCGGAGGCTGTCGGCTCTATCCGCACGGTGGCTTCGTTCAGCATGGAGGTGGCGCTGAATTCGATGTACGTCGGGTATCTCAACGTCTCGAAGGAAGCTGATGTCAAGATCGGTGTGGTTGGAGGCATGGCGTTTGGTGTCTCTCAAGGAGCGATGTTCCTGGTGCTTGCCTTCCTGTTCTACCTCAGTGGACGTTGGATCTCCCGTGGCATCATCACGTTCGAGGAAATGTTCATGGTTCTGATGGTCATCATGCTCAGCACCTTCGCGATCGGCATGGCGGCTCAAGGTGCCACGGATGGAGCCACGGCGAAGCGATCGGCTCAGCGTGTGTTCAAGGTCATCGACCGCAAGCCGCTGATCGACGCTACGTCTGGAACCGGACGCTCGTTGGAGCACGTCGACGGCGACATCGAGTTCCGAAACCTGGAGTTCACGTACCCCGCCCGTCCGGACGCCAAGATCTACAAGAACTACAGCCTCAAGATTGCTCGTGGCCAGACTGTCGCGCTGGTCGGAGCGAGTGGCAGTGGCAAGAGTACGGCGATCTCGCTGTTGGAGCGCTTCTACGACCCGGCGGCCGGTGTAGTGACGCTGGACGGCAACAACCTGAAGGATCTGAACCTGCAGTGGCTACGCGAGCACGTGTCGCTCGTGAGTCAGGAGCCGGTGCTGTTTGCCGGCACCATCGCCGAGAACATCGAGCTCGGCAAGCCCGGCTCGACCCGCCAGGAGATCGTCGAGGCGGCCAAGAAGGCGAACGCGTTCGACTTCATCAGCAACTTCCCGGACGGCTTCGACACGGACGTGGGCGACCGCGGCGCGCAGGTGTCGGGCGGCCAGAAGCAGCGCATCGCCATCGCGCGCGCCATCCTGCGTGACCCGGCCGTTCTGCTGCTCGACGAGGCGACCAGCGCGCTGGACAACGAGAGCGAGCGCGTGGTGCAGGCGTCGCTGGACCGACTGCTGGCCCTCAAGCAGCGCACGACGATCATCGTGGCCCACCGCCTGTCGACGATCCGCAACGCCAACTTGATCGCCGTGACGCATGATGGAGCCATCGTGGAGCAGGGCACGCACGACCAGCTCATGCAGCTGCCCAACGGCATCTACAAGGGCCTCGTGGCGCGCCAGATGAACGCGCACTGAATAACAAACCAGCAGTATTAAATATCACACGGAGACAATATGAAAGCGAATACATGTACACGATACTATACACTTCAACACTGTACCCGAACTGTAGCCAAGTTGTATCCATATGCCACATGACAAGTTCAACATTCCATTCCATAGTTCGCACTTAGTCGAGGTCAAGTGGCTCGCAAGTCTCCGCATTGCGCGCCAAAAGCTCCGCTCGGGACAGGCGGAAGCGCAGGACGCGGCGGCAGCTAGAGGCCCCAAGAGCGCCCGCAAGCATGGATCGTCTCTATCGACAGGTGAAGACGCGTCTCCTCTACCTGCTGATACCCTCCCCAGCCTCTAACTCGCGCTGTGTGCCTCTGTATAATGATTTTCCCACCAGGTTCAAGAGACGCAGAGGCTGCTCTCCGACCCCGAGACCGACTGGAAAGACTGCTCCGCGGCGATCGAGGAGCTCGCGACGGCCGTGGAGTCGATCCGACGCGCGGAGAGCTACAAGGATGCGGTTCGCCTGCTTCTGAGCCTCTCGGTGCGGTGCCAACGGCCTGTTTACCGTTACTTTTCGCTAAATTATTAAGATTTTATTAACTTTTATTAATCTTTTTGCATATATTTAGGCGGGGATAGGGGTGCAGTTGTCGTCAATCCGATCCAAGCTCGTGAAGGACGTGTGCGAGCACCTGCTGCGCATCGTCAAGGTCACGGGGCAAGATTTCCAGGAGATGGCCAACGTGCTGATGCCGCAGATCGTGAGCACGGCCAAGAGCTCGTCGGCAGCCATCAGGCAGCCGGGAGCTAAGCTGCTCTGCAAGTTGTCGGAGACTGTGCGCTACGATGTTGGGCTGATGAAGAAGATCTTCCTGCAGTTAACACAAGGTGGGATAGGCTTTAAAAATTGGTATTTTATTTTTGTTCTAATTGTTGATAATATTTTTACACTGGCAGACAAAGTTCGTGTGCTGCTGTTGGAGCAGTTGCGGATTATTCTCGTCTACTGGAGTGATGACGAATTGACGCAGTGGATCTCGGACATGCTCGAGATGGTCCGACGAGGACTGGAGGACCAGAACGCCGGTGTCCGATCGGCTGCTCGTGAGGTGCTGACGAGGATTTCCTCGCATTGGTAAGGATACGGTCGCTATATATGGTAGTGGGTGACGGTAGTTCTAACTGGCTGATTGATGTTTATCGTAGGCGTGAGCGTGTGGACGAGTTCGTGGATATGCCATCGAATCAGTCAAAAACACTGATTATCACCGAGCACCGGGACTCGCTGTTGGCCCAAGCAATTGCGGAGAAATACCCAGAACTGGTCAACAAATCAGAAGTGCTTGCGCGGAGCAGAGGTTCATTCATGAAGTCTCGTTACAAATCGCCTCGACACAAGAAGAGCGAGCAAAACGTTGAGATTCACGTGGCGACTCCACTTCCAAAGCAGCGTGACGACCAAAGCGCTACAATTCAAGATGCTGTTAGCAGCGAAGCGGAGTTGGACATCGAGTCAGTTGCGACTGCTGAGAGTACTCGGCGCGAAAAGAGCGCAACATCTCGATGCCTATTCGTCGACACCAACACATTTGATGACCTCGAAGAAGACGAAATCGAGAAGAAAGATATCCCCGAGGTGTTCGATGGGTCCCAAATGCATGGCTACCGGTCCACATCAGTGATGCAAGAGACAGAGGTACTAGCTCAGCTAGAGAGTGCACAGATCTCCCCTGGAGAACATACCATCTTGAGCCAGACTGCTGTGGCGCGAACCACTACTTCATCAAGTATCGATGAGGTACTTCCACATCCTGGTGTCACGAAGCTCAAGGAGTCAAAGATCCCAAGCCCGTTAAACCGCAGTCCGAGTTTCCTCAGTAAGAAACGGTTGGAATCGCCTGCCGGAACTGGTAGTTCTCCGCATCTGCGGCCGTCTCTGCTTCCTCGCCCAGGACGTTTCTCGTTGAAATCTCAAGGAGGTAGTGGCACGTCGACGCCAGTTGCCGCTGCAAGCGTCGAAGAGGAAAATATTGAACCGAAGCCGTTGAGCGCAAGCGACGAGTTCTTCAGCAAGCCTATCCCAAGCAGTATGGCGGCCCCGACGCCGCCACTGCAGCCCGCAGACAATGTTACAATTCGACCAAAGCGACGAGCTTTCTTCAATCAAGAGCAAAAGGAGGAGTCATCGCCGCAAGTGTTTTCTCCTGTGCAGACGCCTTTTGAAGCACCAGTAGAAGAATCGACGCAATCCCTGCACGTGGATACAACGCCAGAGGGGCACTCTAGCGGTAGCCCGCTTGACGAAGAAACAGCAACGCCTCTGCGTGAAAAGCACTATGCTGACTATACATCGGACGATGTCGACGAGTTGAGCCATCTTACGGAAGGAAGCGACCAAGTCGAATCTGATACTGAGTGGAATCGTCACCGACTGGACGAGAGTGAGTCTCGAAGTGAAAATGACAGTGACTCGGTGCATGGAGATGCTGATCAGGCAGAATACAGAGGTGGTGACGATGCTTTCCCTGATGACTGGAGACTGGAGGGGCCCAGACACCAGTTTGATTTCGAAGATGAAATTGGCAATCGCTTGAGCGATGATGAGGCGAAAGCTGGTAGTGATGCTGAAATTGAGTCGACTCACGTGGATGATCCGCACGATCCAACTATGGAATGGCTACAACAAGCTGAATCGTCACCGAAGGATGAACTTTCGATGTCGGGTGAGCTTGAAGAAGAAGAATGCCAGGAAGAGGTGAAACCAGACAGCCTTCCCAAGGACACGCTCGAAGCCCTGCTCAGTGTCCGTGATGAAATGACGCGCCTTCGAGTCATTACAAGAAAGGAGGAAAAAAGCTTTGACTTGTCAGTCAAGGAACGATACGCACCAGCATCCCGCGCATTTGACTCCTCAGACACTGCTGAGCAATCGCAACAACAATCCTTGGAAGAGCATGAAGCTCAACCACGGGACGAGCCTGAGAGACCGTATCTGGCGAGATTGCAGAACGCTGACCGTTTTGCTCGAAGCCCTCTTCTAGCACCTCCTACTGATGATGTGCCCGATGAATTGACAGAGAGGAACATTCTGAATCGACTACCTTCACTGGAAAGGTTTGGGCAAATGCAGCCTGAAACAATTACTTTCGATGAACCAACTTTCGATGATTATCATGAGAGTTCAAGTGAGCATGATGATCCGGATCAACTAGCTCACTCTCCTAGCCCTCCACTAGTGCCTGAACAAGTTGGCGCACTGATCGACTCGGACAAGCGCGAGGAGGAGCCCATCGCTTTCGTGAAAGAGTTCCGCCCTGATGAGATTCACATCCCGCGTGTAGAACCGGATTTCCCTGCGCCACAAGCCACCGCTCAACCTCAGGAAGCCGCCTTCGTCCACGAAGAGCTCGAACATGCGGGACGTTTCGATGCAGCGGAGAAGCTCTTTGCAGCTAAGAAGACGCCCCCGCCTTACGGGTACTATGACCGACCGCATTCACCTGAGCCCGAGCTATACATGCATTCCGAGCCGTATCACGAGCGCTTGCCTCCGACGCAAATGGGGGCAATTTTGAACCCCGTCATGTCTCCAACTCCGAACGTGGTTACTGAAGATCCGAGTGGGGATATCAATGCTGCAGCGGAAGAAGCGGTGGAAACCCCAAGTGTCGATCCGCTGGACACGGAAGCAGCACCCCAACATGATCTGCAACAGACTCAGCCTGAAACAAGCGTTGCCGAAAGAGAGCCGACACTGCCGATGGATGATGAGAACAAGCCTGAAGACAGCCCCTTGAATGCAGAAAATGTTGCTCGCCCGGTTTCGCCACCGCAAGCTACTGTGGCGGAAAGGAATGCTCCGCCAGCAACACTGGGCTGGGCCAGCTCCATCGGTATCTCGGTTGTTATGCTGATTGCAGCGGTGTTCTGCATTGCTGGAATCTTGCATGCAGCGAGGACAGTGAGCGAGTCTCGCGAGTACCACCAGGCTCTGAAATCGCGCGTTGATATGTTCGAGGCGAGTATTGCTGAGTCCCACGAGAAGGTACTGAAGCTGGAGGAGGACTATGCTATCTGGAGCGACTACGTGCGCAAGCTGACGCAGGACGACGAAGCTAACGCGCTCCGGCAGCTAGAGGCGATTCAGATCGAGGTGCAGAAGTGGCAGCAGGACATGAAAGCAGACCTCGTGCAGTTCCGACAGGCGCTGTCGGTTGACTCCATCGAGGCCGCGTTTGCGGACCTCCGCGCGAACAAGACGAAGCAAACCGAGCAGTAGTAAGACAAGTATGGCAAAGTGAGTGAAAAGGATTAGGCAGAATTCGAAACGGAAGCGGATATCAAGGACAGCACCGACAACAGGTTGCACGTCCATCTATTTAATCATACACCTTGCGCTCGAAGCAAGCAGAGCGTCCTAATGCAACCAACAACGTCTTCTACTGCTGGTTCTGGAAGTCAAAGCTGCCGTCCTCGTTTGCCGCGTTCTTGTCGACAGCAACGTCCAGCGAGCGGTTGGCCTCCTTGAGCCTGTCGAGGGCGTTGTGGCCCTCCTGGCCGAGGGTGTTTCCTCCCATCTCGAGCGTCTTGAGGGACGGGTGTGAGTGGAGCGCGTCGAATAGCGTGACACTCAGCGCCTCGTGGAGCCGGTTGGCTCCAATGCCGAACGTCTCGATGACCGAGTTCGCCAGCAGCGCCGGCAGCAGCTCGCTCAGACCCTCACCGAGTTTGTTGTTGAACAGGTGCAGCTCCTTGAGCGACTGGGCCTTCAGCAGAGGCGTCATGCCGACGCTAGTAAGCGTGTTGTTACCCATATCGAGGTACGTCAGAGTCGTGTTGCTCGTAGCGAGCACATTGGCCAGCTGCACCGCGCCCTCGTCCTGGCACTTGTTGTTTTCGAGACGCAGGATCTTCAACGTCTTGTTCTCACGCAGTCCATCAGCCAGAGCAGCGCACGAAGCCTGCGTCAGCTCGTTGTCCGACAGATCCACCTCCACCAACGTCGAGTTCTGCTTCAACGCAGCCGCAAGCGCCGCAACGTGTTCGTCCGTCAACTTGCACTCCTTCATCTGCAGCTTCGTCAGCGACTTGTTGGTCTTCAAAGCATCAAAGAACTTGGACGACGCCGTCTCCAGTCCATTGAACGACACCTGCAGCGTCGTGATCGAGCAGCTCTCCTTCTCCACCAGCGCAGCCAGTGAGTCCAACCCAGCGCCCGAGATGCCAACGTCCGTCACGTTGAGCTCCTTCACGCCAGCCTCCGCGTTCTCGCTCAGTCCCTCCGCCAGTTTCTTCACTCCTTCGTCCCCGATCTGGTTGCGCGACAGCGTCACCGTCTTGAGCGACTTGTTGGTCTTAAGCAGCTCCCCCACCGCCGCCGCGCCGTCCACGCCCAGCGACTTGAACTCGAGGTCCCAACTCTCCAGCGCCGACTGCGCGTTGCGGGCCAAACCGGCGCTCAGCGTCTTGACCGCGTCGTCCCCGAGCGCCTCGGAGCCCAAGCTCAAGTACTTCAGCGTCGAGTTGACCGCCAGGCAGTCGGCGAACGCCTGCAGCCCCTGGGCGCCCACCTTGTGGCCCGACAGATACAACTCCTCCAGCTGCGAGTTGCCGCTGATGCTCGACGCCAGACGCCCGAAGTCCGCGTCGCTGATGGAGCGCGTGCTCATGACATAGAGGCTCTTGGCCGTCTTGGGGTTGCTCAGCTTCTGCAGCAGGTCGTCCACGCCGGCCTTCTTACCCCACGCCATGACTGATGCAGTTCTTGTAGTGACGTAGCCAGTCAATTACTGAGCGGTTGGAGAGCAGCTTGGCTTTAAGAGTGGACTGAGTGGCAGTTGATTAGCATAGTGACAATATCTGCGACCTGTGTGAAAGATGTGACGTGTGAGAATAGATACTTGAAGCTGAAATGTTCACATGGAGGTTTACTACACTCGCTACTGTAGACTGGTAAATACAACGACTACGTCGCCGTTCGGCTGCCTATGCGGCGGCAGCAGAGGCTCCTGTACGGACAGGCTCGATGTGCATCATGAGCGAATTCCTCATGCCGATGGTGATCCCCATTGCGTACTGCACGTTCTGGCCGGGGACTTCTCTGAAGTGGAAGCGACCTACAAGCGTCGCGATCACGAGCTTCATCTCTAGCATTGCCAGAGCTTTACCGACGCACACTCGCTGGCCGCCGCTGAAAGCGTTGAACTTGGCCATAGGCGTCTGCACGAGCTTGCCGGTCTCTTGGTCAATGAACCGCTCCGGGTTGAACTCTGCTGCGTCGGGCCCCCACACCTCCGGTCGTCGAGCAGCGCCGAAGTGACACATGCCCACATTCGTCCCCTTAGGCACGAACGTACCGTCTGAGAAGACTGTGTCATGGATATACTCTCGGAGTGTGAATGGCACCGGGGTCTGTAGTCGCAGCAGCTCACGGATCGTTGCTTCGAGGTAGACTAGACCCTGCACCTCGTCCATCGATGGCACATACGAGGGGCTAGTTGCGAGCTTCGGAAGGTTCTCCAGGAGCTCGGCGCGTAGTTTGTCCTCGACGTGGGGGTTTTGCGTCAATGTGTGCAGCAACCAGCTCATAGCGTCGGCGGAAGTGTCGCGGCCAGCTCCCAAAGCTGCAACAGCGATGTTGCGCACGTCTGTAGGCGACACCATGTCGCCATCTTGCTCCATGCACTCGAGAACAATAGATACAATATCCTTGTCTGCGTCCTTGACGGGTCGGCCGGCCTTGAGGTCTTCTTGGCGCTGTCGCCGTGCCTCAATAGCGGTGGAGATGATCTTCATGATGAACTCGTCGATGAGTGCGACGTCCTCTCTGAGCTTTCGTTCCAGGCCCACGTTCAGCCAGCGCATGAGCTTCCAGAACCACACAGGCTGCTGCAGACGCCCCGCCACGATGGACTGGGCCTCGTCGAAAGCCTGCTCGAACGGGTGCTCGTCTCCGAGTCGATGCTGTCCAGCGAGTTGTTGAACACCATCTCGGCGAACGCCTTGAAGGTGAAGCGGTGCATGAGCATGTACACGTCCACGGGCTTCTTGGCGACTGCGGCCTTGAGGAAGATATTCTGCAGCAGCAGAGTGTGTCTCTGGATCACGGGCGTCATGTGGCTCGAGCACTGAAAAGTCTCACCAGTAGACGGCGGAAGCCACGAGACAAAAGTACTAGAGACCCGTGACAGTA
>JAIKVJ010001109.1:0-15844 GCA_024679225.1 Phytophthora pisi
CGTGCATCGAGAAGTCGATGGGGAACAGCTCGTAGCCCTCGGCCGGGTCCGCCAGCGCGCGGCCGTTCTGCACCATGGTCAGGTGGTGATGCGCGTGGCTGTTGCTGGCCCCGTTCAGGGCCGCGCCGTTGGAGCTCGGCCGGCGCTGGCCGCTTGCCTTGCGGTTCTTGGGGTCGTAGGCCGACGCGCGCTTCTTCTGTAGCAGGGCGATGGAAGCCATGGCCGCCGTGGCCGTGGCCGCGGCCAGCAGCCCGCTCACGTTCTCGGAGCTCATGACGGGGGACTTGGTGATGATTGAGAAAATGAAGGATATATTTTTGCAGCGGGAGGGAAGGGATATGTACAGATGGTGTGGCACAAAATCGTATTCAGCGGTGAACGTTGGACGCCACAGGTGACAAGACCTGTTGGAACAAGGTGAGAAGGCAGATAAGAAGTACATGTAGACGTACGAGACGCGAATAAGTCGTTGTGGTTGACTGCCCGTGAATCGCATGAAAAGGGCAATGATCACTGGAAGGTGATCGACACTTGGCGCTGACGGGATCCGTGGGTTTGCATGAGTTGTTAGCCTTGATGCATGTACTTGAAGCAGTATTTTCGTGTTAACCTCTAGTGCTGCAAGTTGCAGCATTAGAGCCAAGGCTTGGTCAAGGATTTCGCCGATTTCCGTGGAGAAGATCAAGTTGAAGTTGCCTTCAACACGTTGATAGAGAAGGATGAAGACACCGATGCATAAACCTAAACAAAACTCAAACTCTTTAATCCGTGGATGCGAGCGATATCTCGGCACTTGAGGTGCTCCTCAACAACAGCAACACAATGCAGTAAAATCAGTCAGAATTGTTATTCTTCACGCGCACAGGTACTACGTCTCTTTCTTCTTCTTCTTCTTCTTAACAACGCTTTCTCGCGGTCTACAGCTCGCGCTCGAAGACAGCAGCGGCGCCCATGCCCGTGCCGATGCACATGGAGATGACTCCGTAGCGCTGGTTCTTCCGCTTGAGCTGGTACAGCAGCGTGGACACCTGGCGAGCACCCGTGCAGCCCAGGGGGTGGCCCAGCGCAATGGCGCCGCCCTTCGGGTTGACCTTCTCGATGGGGATGCCGAGCTTCTCGACGCAGTACGTGGCCTGGCTGGCGAAGGCCTCGTTGATCTCGTACACGTCGATCTGGTCCTTCGTCAGGCCGGCCTTCTGCAGAGCCTCCGGGATGGCGAGGGCGGGGCCGATGCCCATGACGGCAGGCGGCACACCGGCCACCGCGAAGGACACGAAGCGGCCGAGGATCGGCAGCCCCATCTGCTTGGCCACCGAGCGGCGCATGAGCAGCACGGCGGCCGCGCCGTCGCTCACCTGGCTCGAGTTGCCGGCCGTGGTGGAGCCGCCCTCCTTGAAGGCGGGCTTGAGCTTGGCCAGCTTCTCCACGGTCGTGCCAGCGCGCACGCCGTCGTCCTGCGAGATGATGACCGACTTCTCGTTGCCGTCCTTGTCCTTGAGGATGGTCGACACGGGCGTGATCTCCTCCTTGAACCAGCCGTTGGCCTGCGCGGCCGCGGCCTTGGCGTGGGACAGCGCGGCCAGCTCGTCCTGCTTGGTGCGCGAGATGCCGAACTGCTCGGCCACGTTCTCGCTGGTAATGCCCATGGGCACAGTGCAGTCCATGGCGTCCTGCACGGCGCCGACGCGCTCCCAGTTGACGGTGGGCGCGTCCTTGCCGATGCCAGCGAGCGACATGCACTCGACGCCGGCCGCGATACCGATGTCGTAGTAGCCAGCCTTGATGGCCGCCGTGACGTTGGCCACGGCCTGCAGGCCGGAGCTGCACTGGCGGTTGAGCACGTGCAGCGGCACCGTGTGCGGGATGCCCGCGGCCAGCTGGGCCATGCGGGCCATGCCGGCGCCCGCGCCGGGCTGCAGCACGTTGCCCACCACGACGTCGCCCACGAGCTTGGGGTCCACCTTGGCCTGCTTGAGCACGGCCTGCAGGACGTGGCCCAGCAGCACATCGGGCGTCGTGTCCTTGAAGCCGCCGCGGCGGGCCTTGGTGATGGGCGTGCGCAGCGCCGACACGATCACCACGTCTTCCTCGGGCGTCACGGGCGCGGGCGAGCCGTGGGCCACATGCGAGCGGATGCGGTCGATGCGGTTCATATTTGTAGCGGGGAGCGGGGCGGCGGCGGGGGCGGGCTTCAACGTGCGAGGAACGCGGCCAAATCCGAAGTGGCCTTGGCAAAGCCCCGAGCTCTAATGCTGCATCAACAGTTTCGTTAGCTCAAGTCAAACCGTCAAACGGCGCTCAAAAAGCCATATAAGCATTTGGACAGGTTGGCTATATCAAACCTTTACTATCTAGGTGGGTTTAAGTACGGGCGTACTTAAGAAATGAATATGCGCTACTACGGTTTTGATGACGTAAAAAGAATCTTGAATGGCAGCATATATGCGGCCGACGCGAGTGCTCGTTGCCGCGGCGGCGGCCCAGCTCGTGCTGACATGTCTCCTGCTCTATCGCAAGCGCAAGACGCTGCTCCATGCGCTTGGCCGCAATGGCCGCGCGCTGGCTGACCCGGCCGAGGGCTACGAGCTGTTCCCCATCGACTTCTCGATGCACGTGCAGATCCGCCAGAACGTGGTGCAGCGCTTCCTGCAGACGCACCCGGAGGCCAAGGGCAGCGCGGCCGCCATCCTGCTGCACAGCGGCGTGGAGCTGGACCGCTACGACACGGACATCCAGTACAACTTCCACCAGGAGAGCTTCTTCCAGTACCTCTTCGGCGTGCGCGAGCCCGGGTGCGCCGGCCTGCTGGACCTGGCCACGCGCCGGGCCGTGCTGTTCGTGCCGCGCCTGAGCGACGAGTGGGAGCTCTGGTGCGGCGACCGCAAGCCGCTGGCCTACTTCAAGGCGCACTACAAGGTGGACGAGGTCTACTACGTGGACGAGCTGGCGGCCGTGCTGGCCGACAAGCTCAAGGCCAAGAAGCTCTTCGTGCTGCACGGCAAGAACTCGGACAGCGGCCTGGAGACCACCACCACGTCCACGTTCGAGGGCATCGACAAGTTCGAGGTGGACCGGCAGGCGCTGCACCCGGTGCTGGTCGAGAGCCGCGTCATCAAGACGGAGAAGGAGCTCGAGCTGCTGCGCTTCGTCAACAAGCTGTCGTCGCGCGCGCACGTGAACGTGATGAAGAGCATCCGACCGGGCAAGATGGAGTTCCACGCCGAGAGCGACTTCCTGCACTACGTGTACAGCAACGGCGGCGCGCGCTTCCACGCGTACACGTGCATCTGCGGCAGTGGCCACAACGCCTCGGCCCAGCACTACGGCCATGCCGGAGCTCCCAATGACAAGCTGTTGGAGGATAGCGACCTGTTCCTGAACGATATGGGTGGTGATCTCCATGGCTACGCTTCAGACATCACGTGCACAGTTCCAGTTAATGGAAAGTTTACAGATGACCAGAGGATGCTGTATGAGGGGGTGCTTAAGGCTCACGACACTGTGATGGCAGCGATCAGACCGGGGGTGAGCTGGGTAGACATTTGCATATCCTCGCTAACCGTGTGATGACCGAGCACATGCTCAAGCACGGGCTGCTGCAGAATGGCACAGTGGACGAGATGATGGAACACGAGGTGTCTTCATACTTCACGCCTTGTGGCCTCGGACATCTCATGGGCCTCGACGTTCACGATGTCGGCGGATTCCCTGTGGGCCACATACGATCGACGAAGAGGAGTTTGCAGAAGTTGCGCTTAGTACGCAAACTGGAGAAGAATATGGTGGTGACAGTCGAACCTGGCTGGTACTTCATTGAGGCCCAGCTGCGTGTGGCGCTGGCAGACCCCACTATTTCAGCCTTCATCAATCCGGAGATGCTGGCTCGGTTCCGTGGCACAGGTGGCGGACGAATTGAATCGGACGTCATCGTGACGGCCACAGGAGTTGAAAATATGACCGAGGTCCCAAGATCAATCCAAGAGATCGAGGCCACCATGCGGAAGGCGTAGATTGTGGCTCGACTGCATACCTTCAAACGGACCTGTTGACGATCATCCACGCTTGTGGGGCGTCTTGACAATTTACAGATAAGCACACAGAAGAAGGAAAAATCAAATTGAAAATGGAAATCGATGTTCAGCATCACTTCGCTTTGAGAAATCCTTGGCGCTGCAATAGGTCTTACCTACACTCCCAAAAGCCCCAACAGCTCGAAGGTTGTTGGGAAGAAGGCCCTCTTTTTTTGATCGCTCATCGCCGTTTTGCGTCTTTTGCTCGGTCCCTCGTCGCTGTCTGATCCCGCAGACGACTCGACCTCCCCATTTAGATCCGCTGCAATGGCATCTCTTGCTTTCTTGCCACCTTTGTTCACGGTCTTGATCGCTTTGTTCCACATTGTGTCGAACTGCCACTCAAACGCAGAAACTACACACAACCAACGTTGGTCAAGTAAGCAACGCGACAAATCCATCCTCGCAGCGCTTACCAATCGGCCCTATATGCACCATCGTGCACGCCATACTGGAATCTTCCTCGTTGTTGTCCGTCCAGCTTTGAGACCCTTGAACTAGAATCTGGCCGTCGGAAATGGCTGCATTCCAGTGGAGATCCACCGTGCAATGACACGCCTGGACGCCAGCTTCAAGGAGTGCCTTGACACCCTCCAGACCGGCATCAAAAAACTTTTTCAGGGATATCACGAGCATAACGTCCACACGGCGACCCACAGCAGCAGCGAGTTCCCTGATAACCTCCTTGTTTGACAGCCACTCCACGCCGATCTTGATCGACTTCACTGCTTCCTTAATGTACCTCAGCACCTCTCTCTCCCCTCGTAAATCTCCGCCGAACCAGTGATCAATAACTGCTGTTTGTAGCCGCGACTTCACTTCCAGTTGCCTCTTGGAATCCCCGCGGCATCTGCAGCTAGACTTATCTCGTCGTCCTTGAAGTGGATCTCCGGCAGTAACTTGGCAATTTCCATGACTGCCTTGGGCACAGGCCACTTGGAGTTGCGGCCTTTGGGCTTATCCATCTAACCTTCTCCTCGCTTTTCACGTGCCACCCACTCGGCAGCCTGGCTCACCGAGCACTGGCCGACCCTGGCCACGTCGGCCAGCGTGCAGCCGTTGTTCTTCCGCCAGAACTCGATCATTTCCTTGCGCTTGTCCATCGGAATCGAGATGGCCGTGGATCGCCCGGCCACGGGCGCATCAGAGGCAAGTGCCGGGTCATTACCAACTTGTATTGCCTCTCCGCGGGGTGACGACGCCTGCTGCACCGGTGAACTGGTTTCGGGGGATTCAGTTATGATAATTATCTCTTGGTCCGTGGCCATCGTGGACAGCAACTGCACTGACGAAGTACTGGTTGGCTCGGGTGATGTCGCTCTAGTCATTGTCACTGGAGTCCTGGACGCCAACTGTATCGGGGAAATTGTGCTCGGTTGAGGACAAACCCTGGCCATCGTCACGGGAGTCGTCACCATTGCCAGCGGCAAATGCACTTGGGTTGTGGCACGACTCGGCTCGGGAGCAGCCCTGTCCGGGGTATTTAGAAGTGGGGCCGCAGCGGATGACGGTTGCCTGGATGAAGCGGTGTTTGGCCCGGGAGATGTAGTGCTGGCCGTCTGCTGCTGCGTGGCCACTGCAGAGGGCCGTGGATTGGCCCGTTTCCTGGGCCTGCGCACCACCGTGGCCAGCGCGGCGAGCACGTCGTCGCCGGCCATGCCGAGCACCGTTGGCTCCCCACTCGCGGCCCGCGGCTCCATGGCAGAGAATTGTTGCAGTTGCCGGCAAAAACTCGAAGTGAATCATTTTCATTGCATCATCTGGCAGTTGAAGTGAACTGTACCCATGTACCACTTGTTCCGGTACGAAGTGAAAATGATGTGGTACACACACCTCGTCTCTAATCTGCTCCGTCGATGCCCATACAAAACTCCTACTTAAGCCAAGTGCGGACAAGCAGCAGCGTTGTCCTCCGGCTCTGGCAGCGGCGCGTCCTCTCTCAGCGTGGGGGTCGGGACTATTCGTCGGACTGACGGACTGCAGGCCTCTCTCCGCGCGTCGCAATGGAGCGCGCGGCGGACGCCCCGACGCTCACGACCACGACCTTCGCCCTCGTACGTTTAGTGCTAAAGCGCGTCTCGAATAGTAGACCCCTTTTTGCCACTTTAGCACTACTGTAACGTCCGTGCGTATATGTGTGTCTAACCTGATTGTGTCATCATCATGTTGCCGCTCTTGTTGCCAGTGTGAGTTGGCGTCGTTAGAGTGGCACGTGTACTCCGTCGACAAGGATAAGGACACCTCCAGCGGTAAGAAGCATGGCAAAAAGCTCTCGGGCAACACTGGTGTTAAACAGGGAGAAGAGGCGGCACTTGCCGTTTTCTCCCAGCGACTGCAACAGCGCAACGCGCTGTGTGTCCTCCAAGACGATGACGCAAACAAGGAGGAGGACACTGCGTCCCTCTCGCAGCTCTGGGTTTTCATCGCCAACAACATGCAGAGCAGCGTGCCGGTGGAGCCTCCGTCGGGGGTTTTAGAGACTCTCAGTGGTTCCTGGTTAGAGAGTGCTAACGAGGCACTGGATAGCACTGTGCAACAACAGTTTTTCGCGGCTCTGGCCTCCGTTTTAAGCCGCAAGTTACTGGCCCAAGAGGAGTTTAACCTCTCCACGGACGGGTTTTACGAGCCCAACGACGCCAAGTTCATCTTCCGCTGCCCGTCGCTCACTCGTCTCAACCACGTGGAGGTGTATTTAGAGGAGGAGTTCCCGACGCCGGCCTTCCAGTTGCATTTCCAATTATTCCGCCCCAGCAACTTGCTGGCCGTTGCCGTGGGTGTGGTAAAAAGAGAGAGGGGGTTAAGTGAAAAGTTACAACATGAACAAGAGCTGGGAGACCCGAGGTGTTCCTGGGAGCGGCTGGTGGGGCTGCCGTCTCTAACCGACCACTCCATGGTGGACGTGTGGCATCTCAAGGACGGACTCGTGCCAAGAATTATTGCTGAGACCAAGTATACGGACGTTGCACCGTGGTTCCGAGCAGTCTCTAAACGGAGACACAAGCGCCGGATGGACGACGGCGACAGTGGCAACGAGGATGAAGTGAAAAAGGACGAGAACGACGAGGACGCGGACGATGATGAAGATGACAACAACCAGGAGGCGGAGGTGGAGACGGACGAACTGTTGCGACGGCCTGTTGCCGGGGGAGCGGGAGCCAAGACGAAGAGGAAACGAGACAGCGCCGACTCGACTGAAAACGACGAGTCCTTTGTGCCAGCGTCCCCGGATACGCACGTGAACACGCCAAGTGCAACAGGGCCGGTGATTCGCATGACGCTCCCGCACGACGACGAGCTGCAGCTGCGCGTGGACTCGGACGTTCGACGCTTCAAGAGAAGGAGAGGCGGGTACAAGGTGAAGGCGGCCAAGGACGCGGCGTTCTCGTTGACGTTTGGGCCGGTGAAGGCCAACGGAACGGGGCCGAAGGCTCTAACTAGCAACGGAGTGAAGGGGGCAACGATGGACCCTGCCCAGCTCTTCTCCATGGCGAAGGCGTCGCTCTCAAGTAACTCTGTGCCGACGTTTACAAGGCCGAAGAACGACGTCAAACCGCTCAGTGTGGCCGTGTCGCTTGTGGAGTCTCTCTCTCATAACGAGCAACAGGAGGCGCTGGACGGGAGACCGGTGAAGACGCACCCGCTGTTGCAGGCGCTTCAAGACTACGTGGACGACGAGGCCAAGAAGAAGATCGAGGAGAGTCTGACCTCGCACGTGTCGGCCAAGGTCAGGTTCGTGCCGAACGCCGAGGCGTTCATCCCGTCTTCACTCCGATCGAACGTGGGTCGGCTGTCAATAAACCGAGCAACGGCGGAGCAGCTGCAGCTTCGTCTGTGCTCGGAGCGCTTCAAGTACTGGCAATCTGACTACACGAAGCTGCAGTATCCGAAGAACAGCCGGCAGAAGAGGAAAGAGCAGCAGCGTCGGCTACTCCTCGACTTCGACGAAGCGGCCTTTGAAGAGTACGGGCGCCAGGAATCGTTAAAATTGTGGAGTGACCCCGACCGCTTCAAGTTGCGAGATGGCGAGATCGCTCTGGGGCTCCAAGTGGCCGTGTCGGACGCGATGGTGACGTGGCGGCAAGAGCCGAATGGAATTACGACGTGGTCCGCGCACTCGAGTCTGCAGGCTGAGGTCGCTGCTGCCAGCGCGTCTGAGAAGAGTGAGATGGTGGACCGCGTGCAGCCTTATTTGCAGAGTCTGACGTCGCTCCTGAAGAAGGAGGACAAGAATGAAATTGAAGTTAGAAAGTCCGGGCGTGATCGACGGTGGATGAGCTTCGAGCAGTACACTCAAGCCCCGACCAAGTCAAGCGATACCACGGCGAAACGAATAGAGTGCGTCCGCGTGGAGCAAGAGCCCAAGTTGTGCGTCTCCACGCTGGAGTCCAGCTACCATGTCGAACCCGCTATCATTTCGGAATATTTATTGCGGGACTTTCATCCGGTGGCGGCTCCCAAGCCCGTGGACTACGTGATCGTGTGCCCCCAGTCTCCGTCGCAGTGGCTCGCGTCCCTCGCGCTCTCCTACTTCACGTGCTTCCGCAGCATGTACGCGCAGTGCCACATGGGCGATCTGGCCCCAGTCGATCTGGGTCAGGTGCAAGGGAACCACTACGCAAGTGTGGACTCGTCCAACGGTCTGCTGCTGGTTGACTGCGCTGAGAGCATGGCCGACCCGTTTGCCAACTTCCGCGCGGCCGGGAAGCTCTTGAACCCGGTGCTATCCTCCGGTGCCATCAAGAAGACGCAAGCGTTCTCCCGGTCGGCGGTCGCCAACGTGGTGTACCTGGTCGTCCCGCTGCGCCGCAGCGATGTCAAGCACAAGATGTGGGCTCTGGGCGCGTTCTCAAACGGTTTGTTCGGTACGGACTGCATGGCCGACGTCAGCAGCTGGAAGGACAGCGTGACGATTGAGATCGTGTACCTGGACGACCTGTACGAGGTGGAGGTGAACCCCAGCCCGTTCATGCTGATGCCCAACTGCTTCGGTCTGTTCGACCGCGTGTGTGAGAACGTCAACCTCAAGCCAGCCGACGCCGCTTCCAGCGGCGCCGGCCGGTCACGGTTCCTGTCTGAGCGTTTGTACCATCTCGCAGATTGGAGATCGGATGCGCTCACTACAGGCCAGGACGGCGAGACGGAGCCGCCGTACGTGTATGGCGGATATCTACTCTCCGATGACGGCAAGTGGATCGCGTGCAGTTGTACTGACGCGGTGGGGTCCGTCCTCGAGACCTACATGATCCCCGTTGCAGCGACAGAAGATGGCGCAGGTCTCGAGAGCGCGTTGATCGAGATGATGCTCAAGATGCTGCAGTTCTTCGCGCTCTTTGGCGAGAAGAGTGTGCTGGTGATCACGCGGCTTGCCGGCATGGCCGGAGCTTCCGTTCTGGGTGAGAAGGAGCAGAATGCGTGGGAACAGTTGCGGTCTCAACGGTTCGAGGAGCTCATTCCCCCGGCCTACACTCCGCTGCTATCGTGCGTGTTGCTCGTCCAGCTCAACGCTGCGTCGTACGAGGAGGTGCAACTACGCGAGACTCCGTCATCAACGACCCTCTACGTGTCGGACAACCTCGGGTACGCAGTCGTATCGCCCCAGGAGAGCGTGGCCGCGCGCGAGAGCAGTCGGGCCGTGTACTTTACGGGCAGCGCAGCGTGGAAGTCCACGACTCTGCTGCACGGCCAGCACACGCTGACTCAGAAGCGAGAGGCCAGAGTGTTTAAGGTGTCGCTCGTGCTGGCGCTGCTGGAGGAGGACACGGACTCCAAGGACGGAGAGGTGACGGAGTCGGCCCCACCGAGCACGATGACTGCGATCCTGCGGGACTTCCACGCGCAGTCGTACCTGACCATGCACCCGATCACGATGGAGAGGCAGTCGCCACTGCCGCACCACCTGGCCGCCGTCTCGAAAATGGGCCGCGAGCTGCAGGTACTGGAGACCCAATTGGCCACGGACCCGCTGCAGATGCGGTGAATAAATTGAGTGAGCGACAGCGATTGGAATGCAGAGAGCTCTAATGTCTCGGCGTGTAATACAGCGGCATGATAGTGTGATGATGTCCAGGACTCTCTAACCTTGTGGGCCTATTCTCAGGAGAATGCGATAGCGTGCGTGCGGGACGGTGCCTTTGGCAGTGCTCGTCCCATAATAGCCAAACTTTTCCGAGCTTGGTCAAACACATCATGCTCATTGCTCTCGACAGCTGAAGTTCGCGGAGAAGCAGGCAAGCCGACAGCATGACGGCGTTCGACGGGTATATTGAGGACTACGATCATGCGCGAGAGGAGGCACTGAAGGCCATCGACGAGTATTCACGCTGCTCCGATCCCGGTACGAAGTGCTACTACGTTTGGGGTGGGATGGGAGGTTGAGTTCTGATAGTAGAGGGTTGTATGACCTAACAGCACGGCGAGAGGAGCTAGTCGTGGCGGCTAAGACCTGCGTCGATGAAGTGGAGCGATACGTGAGTTGGATGCGGTGGTGCGTTGCTATTGTGCTTTTTTCTGGTTGACATGGTTTGTCGTGAATTCGGTCTGCAGATTCGCATTTTGGAGAACGAAGCGAAGAATGGCTTGACTCCTGCGCAGAAGAGGAAGATGATGGAGCAGGTGCGCCACTGCCGAACCAAGTGGACCAGCTTGAAGACCTCCTTGGAGAAGGAGATGCTCGTGGGCGATGCTCGAGCTGGCAAGTCGCCCGATTCCTCCAAAGATGCGAACACGGTACGCTGCAGTTGGAGCTCAGCTAGAGTACTGGATGACCGACTTAAGGTTTGTTCTCACGCAGAGAGATCAAATGGAGCGTTGTGCTGAGCGCGTGGGCAGGTTGGTGAAGCTTTGTGATTGACTTGCCTGCGAGATCATACGATCAAGCTGACGCTGTTTATTGTAGAACTGGCCGTCACCTTGACGAAGCACAGCGCACACTTGCCCACACGGAAGCAATTGGTAAGGCTTACATCAATGAGAACGTTCTATCCATGCAATGAGCTGATTCTTGCTCTTGTATGAACTTGCAGCGGAGAACGTTGCGAACAACCTGATGCAGCAGCGCAACCAACTGGAGCACACTGAGCTCAACGTGCGTTCAACGTTTTTACCTGTTCTTGCGTCACGAAAGTTGAAGCTGACGTTATGATATTGGTTGTTTGACTGCAGGTCGCACAAACGCAGGATGACACGGACGAGGCTAAGAGCCACATCCGGTCGATGGCGTTCAAGGCGTGCACCAGTCGCGTCCTGCTGCTTGTGATCATGTTGGCGCTCGCCATCGCCATCGTGCTGGTCTCGTACTACAAGTGGTACCCACGCAACAAGAAGGACTACCTGGGCATCCTGCCCGACTCGAGCAACTCGACCTCCTCTTCCAGCAGCTAAGGCTTAGGAAGCCCCCAACAAGAACAATACCAGCAGAAGATGGAGCAGTAAAGAGATCAGTGAGGCCAGGCCATAAGGCGGCAATGAAGTTTGGATGACACGAACTCCTTGTTCATGTTTTGTCCGTTAGTTGGTTTGCCAGAGCAGCAAGTAGAATTACAGATAAGTTGCTTGACTGGCGACGCTCCTCGTCGCCAAACTTATTGGACATGGCTATAGACTTTGTTCCTCCCTCGGGCCACACCGTCCGCGGCAAATTGAAAGCAGACCCACTGCTTCTCGCGGTCGATGAGCGATCAAACAGGGTTCTGGGCCAGGAATTGCTCGTCGGACAGCAAGAAGGACGGCCGAGAGCTTAGACCAGACAGCCGTAGTCGGGCGAGATCTGCAGGAAGACGTCGTCAAAGAACCTCTCACTACTGTAGTCCACTTGGCTGGCCTGGGCCGTGAACTCCTCGTCCACGTCGTTGAGAGATCGTACGTCGGTGTACTTGGTCTCGGACGGGATGAAGTCAAGGTCGGCGCCGTCCAGGCCGGAAGGATAGTCTTCACTGGCATAGCGCTTCTTGTGGCCCGTGGTGGGGGAGGCTTTCATGACCAGAGCGGCGGCCTTGTCGACCGCGCTCGGGTTGGCGAAGCCGGCCAGGCCGCTATCGTACTGACTATAGAACTGGTGCTGCGCGTAGTAGGCGTCGGCGAGCTCCTTGCGGGTCATGGGCTCGTGCTTGAGCCCGTGCTCGAAGAAGGTCGTGTGGGCCGGCGGCAGGTGCATGACCTGGTTCCGTCGGATGCGCAGGTGGGTCGAGCCGGCCGGGATGACGTCCCCGTGCAGGGTCTTGCCCGGCCCGTCCGTGGGGCTCACAGACGGGCAGTCGTAGTAGGCAAGCTCGCCTCCGAACCGCGGGCTGTCGGCGGCCAGCGAGTCGGTGCCGTCGTCAGACTCGGCCTCCTCGTCCTCCTCCTCGTCGCTGGCCAGGAAGTGCGCCTGGTGCTGCGGCCCGAGGCGGCCCGACGGGTCCAGGCCGTAGGTCTCCGGGGCCATGAGCTTGTCGAGCTGGCGCTTGAAGGTGGCGTACTGGGCCTGCTGCTTGTCGCTGAGCGGCGCCTGCTCCTGGCAGCGGCCGAGCTCCTGCAGCGACCGCTTGAGGCTGCGCACCTTGCGGTACGGCCAGTGGCGGATGCCGATGGCCCGGCAGCGCTTCTTGAAGGCCGTGGCCCGCACGCCGAACTTCTCGGCCGCCACCTTGAGCGGCAGGTGGAAGTGCAGGCTGAAGGCCTCGAAGTTGCAGGCGGGCGACATGGACAGGAAGGCGCTCTTGCGGGCCGCGTGGGCGCGCGCGGCCAGGCCGTCGCTATTGAGGCCGCTGCTGGGGCTCTGCATGTACACGTCGTCCAGACTCGGCACGAGCGTCAGATTCAGCGGCGCCAGCGACTCCGAGTGCTGCAGCATTGCGCTTAGTGTTGCGTCGGGACTTGTGCAGGACGGAGCTCGATTGGAAGTGAGACCGTGCTGGAAGATCGCAACGCTTCGCTTGAACACGCCGTTTCTTTCCGGGCTTTTATGACAGTATGGGAGGGATTCTTACTGAAGGTGGATCAGAAATTGGTCGCTGTTCCCAATAGTTCTATTTACATATCTAATGACCTTTTAAAACGCATATTATATGATTTTAAGGAAGATTGGCTTGGAGTGCTGAGCATGACTATCTGGGAGGTGACATAGATCATCTGTCGACATTTTTCTGGAAACTGGGTTCTATCGCGAAACCGTGCCTGCCGGACGCAAGAAAATATGGCCATGTTGGCCGTGAGCGGTTTGGTCAGCCGGGCGTCCATACGGGTGGAGCTGGTTGCCGGCCGGTCAACGGCAACTTTTTCTTCTCCTGCTGCGCTTCGAGCTCTACAGCTACATGCAGTAACGTTAAATGCATGCTCGTGTTGGTGCTGGGCATGCCTAAGGCACGCACGAAGTCGAGCTGTTGTTGGATATCCTAACGTTACGCACGACCACCAACTTCAACGGTGTAGACGCGTGCCGTGATTTATGATTCTCCTGCCGCGATCTTTAAAGGCCGCAGACGTATAGGCGGTTAGGATACGTGGCTTTCACCCGCGATACAAACCGGCTTCCGCTCGCAGCAACTATAACACCAAATACCAGGGCGTGTTGGTCCGAGGGTGCAAGGCGAACGATAAGAGCACTCGACTTTGTATTCTCATCGCTCTAACGGCAACTACTCCACCACGGTATACCATTCCTCCGGTGGTCGCGCGCTGGCTCTTCCAACTTCAACGTGCGAGTCAGAACAGTCAGAACAGCGAAGTTGAAGTGACCCCCGCCCACCACCGGTTCAAGTCGTCATTGCCAGCGAGCGAGTGAGGACACTCGATAGCTGTCCGTAGCGACCCAAAAGCACTAGAGAAATGACCATTTCATTTCGTGTTCCGCCGGAGCCCCTGCACTTTCGTTACTGCCTGCCGTCGCTGAAACTCGCCACGTCCGTCAGGAGCCTGGCCACCTCTTCTGGCGAAACGGCCTCGCCCGTGAGCAGCGGGTCTCCTCGGCGCTTGCCGTTGCGCACGGGGAACGCCTTGGCCGTGAGAAGACTCAGCAATTGCTCCTTCTCCAGCAGCCTCTCGATCAGCCGCTGTCGCTCCGCAGAGTTGAGGCGAGTCTCGGCCTGCCGGTGCTGCGGACTGCCCAGCAAGCTGCTGCTGCTACTGCTGCTGTGCGGCATGACGAGCGGCAGCTGCGAGACGTGCGCGATCTCGCCTCGGACGTCTTGGACGCACTCCTTGAGGATCATCTCGAGCTCCGTGTGGTTCTGCAGCTCGAGCTTGTAGGCCGTGCGCACCTGCTGCAGGTTCCGCCGCTCCACCTCCAGCAGTCGCTTCAGACGCTTGATGATCTCCTTGTACCGGTTGTCGCCGTCGGAGGCTAGTGCTAGAGTGTTGACGCCGGCAGTGTTGGGCCGCTGCTGGTGGCCGGCCAGCGCGAGACTCATGGAGTCGCGGTAGTGGACTTTCGGCAGAGAACTGGTCGAGGCCGTGGCGAACAGAGTTTGAGACTGCGGGTGGTGGTGTGGCTGCTGCTGCGGCTGTGCCGCCTCCTTAAGCTGATCCAGCTGCTGACGCAATGCATCGATCTCTGTCCGCAGCGAGACGTTGTCCTTCTTCACCGTCACGAGCTGCTTGACGAGGAACTCGCGGTCGTTCTCTTGAGTGGAGAACTGCGTCTTCAGTCGCTGGTTCTCTCGAGTCAAGCTCTGGTTGAGTCGGTCGAGTCGATCGGCCAGCTCTTTCGTCCACTCCACCTCGGTTTCGAGCTGTTTGCTCTTCTCAATCCACGCAGACGCTCCATCGTCAGTCTTGTTCTTCTCCGACTCAAGCTCCTCCTGCACGCTGTACAACCGCGCTCGGAATGCTCGTAGTAGATCCTTTTCCTGCTCTGTTACCATGAACAAGATACCCATCCGCGTTAGCTTTGCCAGCTCGGCTTACCTCAAGAGTCAAACAACAACCATCAGCCACGTACGTGCCTTGCAATATCTTGCTGGTTCGGTCTTGCACTTGGTCGACACTCTCAAGAATACTCCGGTGCATCGAGCGTACGCGGTCCATGGACGCATCGAGCGAATTCTCCTTGCTCTTCTTCGCGCGGGAATCTGACAGCAAAGCCTCCAGCTCACCAATGCGGACCTTGTACTGCCGCTCTCGCCTCACATAGCTCTCCTACAAAATCGGCCGGGAAATGTCAGTCAAATGGCTCGTTGATCTTCGAGATATCATCACTTACCTGTCTTCTAGCAAGCTCCTCGTTCAACTGAGCTACAATATCCTTCTGGTCGACGGCATTCCCGTACTCGTCAAAGGAAGGAACCGCCGAGTTCTGCTCCGATACGGCACTTAATCCTAAGATCTTGTTGCGGAACTTGGCCGTGCTCTCTTCAGGAGTGCCGGGCTGCATCACGATCAGGCCAACGTCAGCGAGAGTCATCACTAACTTCAAGATCGAATGCAAACAGCGTACCTTCCGTCCTGCAGCAGGCTTCGTGGCCTTGCCTTTTGACACCATGGAGCTCACTTGACCCTCGCCCACGCCTCCACTGGCATCAGCAGGAACGCTCCTGCTTCTTCGCTTTGACTTGGTAGACGTGGACTCTGCTGTATCGGAGCGTATTTTGAGGAGCTCAAGTCACTAAAAATATTCATTCACGCCAAGGAAGACATGTACGCCAGATTCAGACAGCAAAAGTGGAAGCTGTATTCAAATGCTTCAGTGGCCTTGCACTACCAGGGCTCAAAATTCACTCAAAGCGGCACGATCGATCGAGAGAGGCAAGTAGCTTAGTACTCCTCGCCGAACTCCTCGTCCTCGCCCTCGCCCTCGGCGG
>JAIKVJ010001110.1:0-15847 GCA_024679225.1 Phytophthora pisi
GAAAGGAAGGGTACCAGGCCAATCGAAGCCTCTTACAGGATTGTAGTGGGCGACAGCACGCTGAATGGCGAGGAAGCAAAGGGGCTAGAAGAAAACTGGAACGCTACTCCAACTTACGGTAACAGATTGCCTTATTCGGTGTTCGATCTACTAGTGGTGCCGAAGGTGACAACAATGGTATGCTGCGGAAGCGAGGTCCAAGCCTTTCGGTATTTCGTGCCTTGCACACGTATTGCTTGTGTGCTGTAGGTACATGCCGATCGTTAGTGACGGAGACCGAAAAGTGGGTTTCAGATGACTGCGACATCACTCCGCACGCCAAGAAGCCTTTCGACGAAGAGAAGTCGCATGTAGCGAAACGCACGGTAGTGCCAGCCAAGATGTCATTCTTCTATGTGTTTGACCCGTTCGATCGTAGTGATGTTGCATCCGCGACTACTATGTATGAGACGAACATGGCAAGCGGAACATGCCGCCCGTGCAAACTTGCACTGCACCTGCAAATTCCTTGCCGCCACATTCAAGCGGTAATTTAATCATTGGATCAACAAAAGAAGGGTAAGCCTCTTGGGTATGATGTGCTGCGGTATTTCCACCGCGTATATATGGTCCGCGCCATTTGTGAAGCATTGTGTCGAGATCAAATTGCTGATAGATACAATTTTGACGTCGGTGTGCAATGTGTTACCTGCGCGAAGATCCTGCAAGCCTTGCACAATGACAACACCGCAGTTAGTCACAGACGAGATATCCACGCTCGTATGTATACCCACCTTCATCTCGGACACCACGAGCATCATCTTCTGGCCTAAGCAAGACTCTTCTTCTCCTCCTTTAACCTTAAAACGGCACGATGTGGCGGGCTCACACCTGGCCCGTTACACCTCATTACGTAAAAAAACGTTTGAGCCTCCGAGTCTTCCTTCTGGTTGGGGTACTTGTCCATCAGGTACTTTATAATGCCCTGGCCCATGGGTTGCAAGTCGTCGTGTTTGGTGGTGGGGGGCTTGTGAACTCTTACGTTTGAGAGCTTAGTACTTCATCGTGGGAGGAGACATTGTCTTCCAGAACGAGGCCATAGTGCTGCTGCATCTGCATGCTGGTGTTAAGCTGCGACATCCACTCGCAGTACTTTTCCGTGTTCATCCATGCCTTGCCTGTGTTCGTGTATGTAACACCGAGCTTGGTGAACACGTCATGACCCCGAAGTGGAACATCCTCCTTTGATTGCCTATGAAGTGCAGGGGGGAGACGATCAGAGCCGCCTGCGTTGAACGCGATGCACACAGACATCTGCTCCTTCAATTGCTTCATGCCTTTCTGTCTTGACTTTGGTAAGAGTACCCTTCGGCTAGCACCGATATGTTGATGTCTTGTCCATGTTGTCAATATCACAGGGATGATAGTTAGGCTCCTCTCTTCCTATAGCCACGGTGTCTTCGTCGAGCGAGCTGGTTTCCCTGCGGCAACGACAGAACCAACGACCACTGCGCAACTGAAACTTGTCCCCCAGTCCCTGCTCGTGCCGTAGTTGCCCTCCGTCTCACCGACCAGGTGGCGCACCTGAGAGCCGTTAATGGTGCCCTGACGACGCCATCATTTGTCGGCTTTGATGCGGTCGAACAGGCGTTCGTCCGAAGCGCAGATTCGATACGCAGCACCGCTTGCGGTTGGCTTGAGCGGGTTGAATATCGTCGAATTTGCGCTTGTTCTTGAGGATGCCGCGGACGGCTGATTCGCCCACCCGTGTCGCCGTCCATAACTCCGTAGTTGCCCAGTTTGCTAGACGTTTTGCGTCGACGTCGGCTCAGCACGAAGCTTTAGACAAAGCTCTATATATAACCCCGAATTGTTATATATACCTCTCCTTACTTCTCCGGTCCGGAAAAGAATAAACCGTTAGGTTTTTTCATAAAAAAAACCTCGATTTATGATACCCTATTATGCACTGATGTACCATCTCTCATTGGACAAAAAGCCAACATTAGTGATTTGTATGGAAAAACCTCAAACATGATTGGCTGTTTTTCAGGCGTTGGAAGATTCGATTGGTTATGGCGACATAAGACACAAATAAGCTCTCTTTCAGCTTTCTAAATAGTATTTTTACGCTCAAAACTGATCATTTTTGATAACGCTGCGAATTTAAACCTCAAAATTCGACCATTTAAACTGGCCGATACAGACCGCAATGGCGGGAAACGCATTTAAAAACCAATCGGTGCAATACAGCAGACAAAGGGCTTTACGTCAAGGCCAATTACAGCTCTGTTGGCGTAGTAGGACGTGAATTATGGTCGATTATATGAACTGTTAATTCTTTTCCGGACCGGAGAAGTACTCCTTATTATCCCGAGCATGTTCGGCTCCTTGACGTTCTTATATCAACCAGCTGGGGTATTTAGCTGCGCCCCACGCATTCAGGATGGTCGAATAAGCCGCTGATTGGTTATTTAACCGAACGCTTGGCGATATATATACAAATCGACCAGAATGCCCACATTGTCGTAGGCATTCAAAGGGATTTACAAATACATCGACCACGATTTGGCGAGCTCAAATCCCTTGAGAACGGACAATATCCGGGCGGCCAAAATGCGTGGTGAGCAATATATATATAACGACAAAACCGAAACTCAAGTGAGTATCGGTTCCATCGTAATATCTAAGGGATTCCTAAGGGCACTCCAAGAAAACTCAAGGACACCTCCATAATGAAATCAATATATATATTACCGTACCCTTCTCGTTCTGAAGAAAGTGGCATCTTACAATCTCGGCGGTAAACCATCGGGAGGGATGACGTACCATAGAGCTCGAAAGGCGAACGGGGCAACGCCAAACCAAGCTCAGTTCTGCAAAGTTGCATCCTAGACTGCTTCTCAGGCTGTCTGCACGGTGCCTTGTAGCGAAGTCGACAATATCATTTATACATACGTCATAGTCAAGCAGCATTAAGTAGTTGTTTTTAGTCTCTAGCACATAGGTGGAAATAAATAACGTGAACGTGCTCAACAAAAAAGTGCATTTTCAGTTAAAGCAAAGAGCATCTTCCGGTCTAGATGCACGCGTCCACAGTCGACACGTTCCAGTAACTCTCGTTCACCTTTAGGAAAAGGATCATTTCAAGAGTTAGCGGGGTGAGGCATTTCATCTCATTTCGCAGCACCATCCGTGCAACGCTGAAGAGACGCTCGACAATGTTGGAGGTCGGCAGAATTTCCTCCAATAGCTCGAAGGTGCTCGGCGCGAGCTCCACCTCGCGCCGTTTTGAAATCCGGTCAGCGAAACCCATTTTGGCGGGGTCCGCCTCGCCTGTAGCCTCCCCCGCTGACTTTTTCCGCCCTCACAAACGGCTGCAATGCGGCGCGTTCGGGGCAAGAGAGTCGTTTGGCTTGGCCAGCCAGTACCTTCACCAATCCCGATTCAAAGTCGGGCAAGTGAACAATCGGCGTTAAAACCAAACGAGAAAAAAGACATAGTTAGCAGCAAAATTGAATAGATCTAAGCCGTATATACGTAGCGAGATAATTTATAAATACCGTTTGGATCTCCAGAAGGCCATCGAGCAGGGCACGCACGTCCAGCAAGTTGAGGACATTCGACTGCAGCTTCTTAGAGACGGACCCCACATCCGCCAGCTGTGCCAGGAGCGTCTTGAGCCGCCTGTTTGCGGTCGGCGACGGCACTTCCTCGACGACTTCCTCATCATATGTGCTGATTAACTTGCCTAGCTCGAAGTAGCCGCTAGCATCGTGTAAGGCGACCCCCAGTACGTCTCGTTCTTCAACTTGGGCTTGAGGGAAGGCTTTAACCCCCCCCCCGCACTCATACGTTGTATATGACTACATGTTATGAAAAAGAGCAGCACGTCTTTTTCTACGTGAAATGCACAGGTGTAGGTGAAAATATGCACAAAGAACGAGTAGGAATTGCAGAGAATGGTGGATTAGACTGATTATTTGATTGCTACCAGATTGCTAACAGGAACCGCTCTCCCCATCATGCGTATGAGACAGTGCTACCGCTACTATACCTTGGGTACTCTGATCAGATCAGACAGGATATGATACATGATTGTACATAGTGGTTCGAAATACAAGATGAATCTCGTCCGATATATCAGGGTATGTAAAATAAGAGGTAAGCTGGCAAGAATGAACACCGTTGACACTCTATTTTGCTCTGTAAGCGTTATATTGCGCATGTAGGTACTAATATGCACCCCTCAGAGAGAATGCAGTCTGGGGAGGTGGCCCAATCCAATAAAACCGAGCAGGACGTGCGCTATAATAATGCTAAGACGCCATTAGCCCGCGGTTGGGAAGACGTGCCACTTGATTGCTAGCTAGGTACAGCAGGTTTTTTGTTTTCAAGGCATGCATAGCCTGGTATGTTGGGATGCAATCATAGGATACTTCCAGCATAAACCCGCCCTTGTTTGATTTTTGTTCACCATCAATAAAAAGGACACTGCAAGTTGGAGTATATACACCCTGTTGAAATTTAGCTACCCATCCGAGGGCGTCTTAGACAACATGTGCGTCTGTCTGTGTCAACTAGTTTCCCGCAGGTTATAGAAATGTGTCGTACTTACGGAAGGCAATAGTTAGATCAAATACGCATACTTTTAACATGTAGTATACAGCTTTACACGGTGTATATTGATCAAAGCCAGGGACCGAAAAAACCCGCGAGTGCGGGGGGGTTAACCTTTTCAAGAACCAAATACCAAAATTAGAATATGTTCAAATTAGGTTCAGACCAAGATTCAAATTTGCGTACTTCGATTTCGCCGCTTGAGTGATTGTTTGCAGACGCCTCATGCGTGACTGCACTTGCTCCAAGTCCACCTCGTACGGCTCCAGAAAATTGCGGGCCGCCAAATTAAGACGATGGCTCGAGCAGCCGATCAGCAGCACCCCCGTCAGTCGTACCAGCCTCTTCTTCATCGCACAGTTGTCACCAACTGAAAAAAAACGTTAGAGAGCTTCTTACTAAAACAAAAAGGCAAGAACGCAGCCAGGGCAGCCAGCGTTGAGACGGTCATCCGGACCGTTGATGATCGGACCGAGCGACATCAGGGGACAGTGGCAGACGCCGTTGAGCTCAAAGCAGGTGTACTCCGCCATGTAGTACTCGGTGCCGTGCGTCCAGTCGTCCAGAATCGCGCCCAAGTTGTCCGGGAGCACGGCACCGACGTTCGTCGCGACAGCCTCTCCATGTCGCGGCCGAGCATTGCCTTGCACACAGGTGGTGGATTATGTACTTTCCAAAACAACACTTAAAGTTAGGCAGAATTACTACCATAACAAATAAAAAACAACCTTTTACCGTCTCGTCGTCTCCATCTCGATGAAGGAAAACGGGAGGTTTCCCGACCCGATCCAGAGCAGCCATGCGTAGCAGTTAGTCGTCTTCTGGCGTACCCACGCCGGCAAAGTGCCCGTGGCAACGACGCTAGCCGCCTCCATCTCGGCCTCGAAACCGAAGTGGTCAGACCGCTCTGCGACACGAGGTTCGTGTATCCCGTTTTGGACATGTGCTTGCGTGTTTTGTAGCAGGCCTTGTAGGCCTGCAGGCCGGTAGGTTTGCCGTCCTTGGTCAGCAGCGGTTTGAAGTAGAACGCCGATACTTGCTTCGGCAACTTGCTGTTGGAGCGTTTGGGGGCAAAGAGGGCGTCAGACATGGCAAGGGTTGAGAGTATTGCTTGGGGGGCTCAGAAAAGTTGCAGTGAGATGGAGTAGTGAAGCTGACCAAGTTAGAGCGCTAAGAGCCAACAGCGAACTGCTGGTTGTCGGGCTTCTGGGATAAATACTGTAAATGGAAACACCAAACTTATAAATACGTAACATGTTGCGACATGATCCCGTCAATAAAATATGTACGGACTGTACGGAAATATATTTTATGGAAATATAACGTAAAATACCGATTGGTACGCCCTCATCGAATTTAACACCCTTCGAATACAACTCCCTTGCGTAGAGCGTTGTTTAACAGGCGCCGCCCCTAGCCATGTACCTAAAAGTGGCCTTTGGGGGGACGTCGCAAAATTGACCACTGATAGAAGTTAGTAGTACGAGAAAAAAAACAGTGTACCGCGAAAGCACTCGAAAATACAAACACGATGGAGGTGTTTACTGCTTCGTAAATGCCCTGTATCACGAGATATGGCGATGCGAAAATTGGCTTCGAGGCGCCCTTTCGCGGTAAATTACCGGATTTGCTTTTTTGTGTCAGAAATTATTGGGAACACAAAAATAGTTCGTACCATTCATCGCGCCCTCAGGTATGTGTCGGGTTGATCAGCGCGTATTTCCGCTACTGCAGCGGAAGCAGGCATGATAGGAGCGCTTCTGACCTGTTGCTCATGCAGGCTTTCAGCGCAAAGTAATACTCTCAATCAAATTATGCGAACGCGCTCCTGTAAATCATACCTGTGAGTCAGTCCCTTTGTGTCCACGCACTCGCTTGGTCTGCACAGCAGTTCTATCGCGCTCGTGGATTTGTGTCCTCCCATCGCAGCGCACCTTACGCTTACCACATGGGCATAGCGGGCGTGGATCTGTATCCATAGCTCTGTACTTGACTATGCAGAAATCGTGTGCGTTCAAATCGATCGCGACCTTTCGAGTTAACTAAAATCCTGCAATAAAAGATGACTCTGTGCAAGTATGGTATGATGATGCATGCATTCACGCTGAAACTTTGTAAAAACCTTTTCCTAGTGCATTTGACTATCGTCCTCAAGCCTCGCTGGGATCCGTTAGCAGCTGGCGAATCGAATTTACCCCGCGTCCACCCGACCGTGTTCATGACTAGAGGCGGCGCCTGTTAAAAATAGAACCTTAGATGTTCTTTTGTTTAATATATATGTTTAAAATACGTTTACCTAAACAAAAGACAATTTGATATAAGTTATTAATGGTAGTACTGACATATTGATACTGAAAAATTAGGCAAGTGTTTAGATTTTTGTTATCATAATGTGACTTACTTTCTTTTTCCGTTGCTCCTCGTCTGACGCCTCCGATCCATATCTTTGCTATTACAACAGCCTACAAGAAGTTCGTATCGGAAACGAAAGCATCTCGAATCACATTCATCAAGATCCGCGACAAATGCCATGCACTGATCGTGGTCCTCCACTTCTTATTAAGCTTATTAAGGGATCCTCATAAAAATGATATAATATAATTACTTAGGGCGGTATAAGGTAAAAATCCTAACTAACGTTAGTAATTTAAAATCAGTAGACAACTATTTTTTGTTATTACTTATTGTATATCACACGTACGGATTAACAAAAATGCAATAAGAAATCTAATTTTTAAAGTATATATTATACAAATGTTGCTACCTAATGGATGCGATGTAATCTATTACGTTTTTGCATCGCTACACTACGTTGTCGCTTGAATCAGCTTGATTAATATATACCGTTCTTTTTTAAGTATTATATACATTAAAACTCATATTTGCAATGAGCAACTATTACTAAATTGTAAAAAATCGAATACAACGCCCTGCTTTCAAAATAGGGCGCTGTATAGCAATAAAACTAACAGATATTATGCGTTCTTATCGGCTTCCCCGGTGCCTTCCGGTCGATTTGTTTTTCTTCGAATTGGTGGATCCGTTGTGCTTATAAATGCGGCGTTTACCGTATTAGATGGGTCCCATTCAAAATATGGTATTCCCCGCCGAGTGCCTTGACTTTTCCCTTTTATCAGGTGCCCTTATGGAAAAGCCCATATTTTATGTGGTACTTCGAAGAATACATTAATATTAGTGGTACCATAATTTGTCCTAGTGACCCATCTGGGCGAAAATTGTGGTACGCTGTACTGAAATTAAGTTCCTAGCATTATTTTATAGTGAACGGGGTATTATTCTGTTATTTCCGGAGTTACGTGCAATACTGCTTCATCGAAATGGGAAGTAAGGGTACAGGACACCAATTTGCCACCCAAATCCACAAATTTTGCTTAGTCAATAGTGGAATAACAGTCCTTTTGACAATGAATGAAAACACATGAGCCGCTGCTAAAATGTATCAAAATCAACCACTTGCTTTTTAGACATTTTGACATGTTAACAGCAAGTGGGTGATTCCAAATACTGTACGTACTAGTAGTTGTACTGTAGTGTAGTTCATCGTGGGTTTCTGTGCTGGCAGCGCGCATTGCGCGCCGCGTAAACAGGTTCGCGGCCTTATTCTGGGCCGCCTCTCAACGGAACCCTGGACATCTCGCCGCAGACGTTGCAGGTCGACAAGCACGGCCATGGATTCGACCACGCGCTTGTATTAGGTAGCATACACGAAGCAATTCGGGAACAATTTCCGTGCCGAAACCGGCAATTTGCCGTCGGCAAAGTTGGCCTCCAAGCAGCAAATCTCGCTTTGAGCGAGTAGAGACACGCATGAAGCACAGATGTGCCTCAAAGCCCGCTCGGTCCGCACAATTGGCCAAAACTCCACCCACTTTCATCCAATGCGCCGGTGCTGTTGTTGGGTACGCGACAAAAGCGGGGGGCGGCACTTGGCGTTTGTATGTGGGCGCCGATCCTCTCTGAGTGGACCACTCGTGGCGCTGGGGGAGACACCCACCATTTCTGCTTGGAGTTTGGCGTCACAACTCAACAGGGGCCCCATTGTAGATAGGTGATCGACCATGCAGCGCTTCCAGGTGCGTGCGTCTCCCACCAAAGAGCGCGGCCCGCCATGAACGAATGAATGAGCTCTGTGACTAAGTGATGGCCTTCTCGTGTGTGTGTGTATGTGTGTGTGTGCCCGGCAGACTGCCCTCCGCAACAAGAACGTGTGGCAGCGTGTGGCTGTCTTCGACGCGCACCACGCCAGCGCCGCGGCGCGCCGTGAGGCCTCGGCGGCCATGTCTGCGCGCGCCTTCAGCTCGCTGCCCGACCACGAGGTCGTGGGTCTGCCGGCCCTGTCCCCCACCATGGAGGTGGGCACCATCGCCAAGTGGAACAAGCAGGAGGGCGACCTCATCTCGGCCGGCGACGTCGTGTGCGAGGTGGAGACGGACAAGGCCGTCGTGGACTACGAGGCCACGGACGACTCGTACCTGGCCAAGATCCTGGTGCAGGCCGGCTCGGGCGAGGTCCCCGTGGGCCAGCCCATCTTCGTCACCGTGATGGAGGAGGAGGACGTCGCCGCCTTCAAGAACTTCTCGGCCGACGCCGCCCCCGCCGTGGAGGCCGCTCCGGCCACGCCCGCTGTTGAGGCCGCCCCGGCTGCTGCTGCTGCTACCCCGACCCCCGCTGCTCCGGCTGCTCCCGCTGCCTCGGCCCCCGCTTCGGGCCGCGTGTTCGCCAGCCCGCTGGCCAAGAAGGTCGCGCGCGAGTCTGGCGCTGTGCTGTCGGTGATCAACGGCTCTGGCCCGAATGGCCGTATCATCAAGGCCGACGTGGACGCCGCTCTGGCCGCCGGCACGGCTGCCCCGGCCCCGGCTGAGGAGACTGCCGCCCCTGCTGCTGCCGCTGCTCCCGCCGCCGCTGCCCCGACCGCCACCGCCGACTACACGGACTACCCGATCAGCCCGGAGGCGCAGGCCATCGCCCAGCAGTTCACGCAGCAGAAGCTGGAGGTGCCCCACTACCACCTGTCCACGAACCTGACGCTCGACAAGCTTCTCGACGCGCGCGCTCGCTTGAACGCCGGCCGCAGCGAGGACGAGCAGCTGTCCGTGAACGACTTCATCGTGCGCGCCGCCTCGCTTGCCATGCGCAAGGTGCCGGACGCCAACTCGAGCTGGAAGGGCTCGTTCATCCGTCAGTTCAACGACGTGAACGTGAACCTGATGGTGTCTTCGGCTGCTGGTGGCGTCGTGGCGCCCGTGCTGACCCAGGTGAACCGCAAGGGCCTCGACGACATTAGCAAGGAGATCCAGGCTGCCGTGTCCAAGGCCAACGACGGCGCCTTCGAGCCCGCCGACCTCGCCAACGGCACGTTCACGATCTCGAACGTGGGCCAGTTCGACGTGCAGTCGCTGGCTGGCATCGTGCGCCCGGAGCAGGCGTGCCTGCTGGGCCTGGGCACGATCGAGAAGAAGGTGGTGCCGAACGACGACCCCAACGCTGAGCAGATTTATAAGTACGCGCAGGTGATGACCGCCACGCTTGCTTGCGACCACCGCGTCATTGACGGCGCCGTCGGCGCGCAGTGGCTGGCGTCCTTCAAGGAGCTGGTCGAGGACCCGCTTAAGATGATCCTGTAAGCCAAATGCGTCCAAGAGAAACAGCATGTTTGGTACACTTTCGATACCAACGAATAGTATTGGATGGAAGGCCGTGTACACGCGAGCAGGATAGCTGGAACTGAGACTTTTAAGCAGCTCCACCACTGGCCTGAGGGTGTTTAGCCATCCGTTACCTAGATCTTTCCCTAGTCTGAGGCGTAAGAAGCCAAGATGACCTGAGCAGCGTTTGCCTTCTTTCGTCGTGTGAAGTTTTAGCTGGCCAGCTTTTATCTCCATCTACGCCTGCTACTACTCTTGACCCGCTTGTTGCCCTGTGCTTCGGCAAGTTACCGACGGCAACAGCAACCAGCAGCTTCCTGGCGGTCCGCGTCAAATTAATTGGCAGTGGCAATGGCGTCCGTGCAGCGAAAAACTTGCCAGCTGTTGCACTGCGATCCGGCATGTGCATGCGCGACCACAGGGCCGCGTGTCATCGCCACTCGCCGGTGACGCACACCGGGACGGTCTCCACACCCGCAGCAGCAACTTGTCGGCGGCAACAGGTCCCCATGGCAAGGCGGAATATGGCCCAGTGGGGAACACGTCCACCGCTCGAGGCAGCGCCCGGGTGCGCAGCATTGGAAGGCCAAGCAGCCAGCAGATGCAGCGCGTCCACATGCTGGCAACCCTGGCCGCGACCGCATTGTCGACCTGCAGGGGTAAGACGAATCTTAGTCCAAGATACGCTGTCAAACCGGGCGCCCGCTTGTCCGGCGTTGCAGGACGCTCGCTGCCTGCTGGTGCTGCCAACGCTGCTTGGCGTCGAGACTCGACTCGCGTGCTGAGCCGTTGCGTCATGGCGCGCAGAGCAGAGCTTGGCCGTGCACGGGCCCACCTGACTCACGCGCGCTCGCGAGATTCAAGCCGCGTGCATGCAGAGGCCCTGGTCCGCGGCCGTTAAACTAAACGCCGATACGCACGCGCCTTTCACGCCGTCGCCACCATTGCTGCTGCTGTAGTGTCGGCGAAGGCGCCTCTCCTATATAGCGCCGGCCTTCGCCATGGCCCATTGATCGGGGCGGCGGTGCTCCTTGCTGCCATCCATGCCGCCGGCGCTCGCGGCGCGTCATGAGCCTCGTTCACGATTGGCATGTGCGGACAGTGGGACGGCGACAAGCGCCCGGATTGGTGGAATTGCGGGCCGCAGCGGCTTATTTTGGGCTCCAACGCGGTGACGCGCCTTCTTTTGGGCGCCGCACGCCCTTGACACTTGGTACTTACTTCATCTCTGCAGGAACAGCGGAAGAAGGAAGGCCGAAAGCGCGGCTTCAATCACGCCGCCCAGTCTGCTTCTGGCCGCGCACAGCAGGGAGCGCCATCGCACTGCCGCCCTCGCCTCGCCCTCCCGACCCCGAGGCGAGCGCTGCCGCGAACTGATACGCAGCACGTACAGCCACAGTAGGGCGCGTTGCCACCGCCGCCGCCAGTCTCATTCATGGCCCTCACGATGCAGACGGAGGTGAACCCGGCGAGCTGGGCGTCGCCGCCCGCGTCGCCCTCGCCGCTGTCGCTGCGGGCCACGCCGGCGTCTCCGCAGGTGCTGCGCGCCTCGGCGTCTAGTACAACGCGCCTGTCGCCCAGCATCAGCAGCAGCAGCAGCAGCACCCCCAATCAGCAGCAGAGGAGGCGGAGCAAGAACAAGGCCAGCGAGCCGGCCAACAGCGCGCTCGTGCTGGTGGGCATGATCTTCTTCGGCGTGCTGCTGGCGCTGCTGGTCATGGCCTTCTTCGCCTACGCGCCGCTGCTGTGCGCGTCGTGGCTCGGCATCCTCTACGTCATCGGGCTGTACCTGTCGACCGAGTCCAAGTGGCGCTGGCACGACGCGCAGGAGTTCGAGAACCGCTTCTGGACGGGCACGGCCTTCCTCTTCAGCGCGGCCGTGCTCTACATCAAGGACTCGCCGCTGGCCGTGGGCCAGTGGAACTCGGCGCTCGGGCTCGTGCTCGTCTTCGGCTTCACCATGAGCGTGCACTTCTTCGACCGGTTCCTGCACCGGCAGGAGATCAGCCGGCGGCCGCGGCTCAAGGAGGCCACGCGCCAATTCTCGCATAATTTATTCAAGTACAAGGCCACGGCCGAGGAGAAGACGCTGCTCGTCATGGACTGCGTCAACTGCATCGACCGCCACTATTTACCGAGCACTATTAACAACATGATCAACCTGGCCGAGGTCAAGCGGCGAGAGCTCAAGATCTTCCGCATCCTGGCCGGCGCGGGCAAGGACGAGCTCAACTACATCCTGAACCACATCCGGCTCGCGCTGCTCTTCTACAAGGTCAAGGACCACTCGAAGCTGCGCGAGGACCAGAGCCGCACGCTGATCCTCGACTTGCTGTGCACGACGCGGCTGGCTGACCTGTCCGTCATGTCCCGCGCGCTGCTGCTGGACGCGCTCATGGTGATGAAGATCAGCGCGCACCCGATGGCGCAAAAGTGGGTGCGCAACATCATTTTGAAGACGCAGGGCGACGACTTGAGCAACTTGAAGACGTACACGGACGCTAAGGGGGACTTCCACAGCATGCACAAGCTCGTATTTAACGACGTCCGCGACCCAACCATCCGCGCGGACATTTTGACGCACATCCAGCGCGAAGCAAGTGTGCAGATCGCGCACATGCGCCTCGGCACGAAGCGCGGCCGGAACCGCAAGCAGCAAGCGTGGCGCAAGGTGTTGAGCGACGTGGACGACACGCTGTACTCTTCAGGTGGACGGTATCCGGCAGGCTTGGACACGCGGTACCCTCGACACACGCTGTACCCTGGCGTGCTGCCATTCTATCGCGAGCTGGACATGGGCACCGTTGGCCCAGACGACTGGACAGACGACCGTGTGGGCAACCTCGTGTTCCTCTCGGCCAGGCCCCACGTGTACAAGGATGTTTCCGAGAAGAAATCGTACGCCAAGTTTGCTGCACTGCATGAGAAGATGGGCATGCACACTCTGCCCACGATGCTCGCAGGCAACCTCAAGTCGGGCCGTGCCTTCATGTGGCAAGGCGATCTGGAGCCTATGTCCCAGAAGAAGTTCGAGAACTTCAGCGAGTTCTACCAGCTCTACCCGGAGTTCAAGCATGTTTTTGTCGGTGACAACGGCCAGGGCGACGTACGCGCCGCTGAGCTTATCGTGGAGAAGTTTGGCTCGGATGCATTGGAGGCTGCGTTTTTCCAGCGCGTGCAACCAATGGAGAAGATGTTCAACTACCATTCGAAGGAGGACTTGGAGCGTTGGCGCAAGATGAACATCATCTTTTTCGATACGTACGTCGGCGCGGCAGTCGAGGCTTTCCGAATGAAGAAGATTCGGCTCAGTGGACTCAAGAAAGTATGCGACGATGCTGGACAGTCGTTTGAGGCGATTCACTCGTGGCTCACGCCACAAAGCCGGGAACGAGCACGACTGCTTCTTAACAGGGATCTCGCAGCGGCAAATGTGCTACTGGCTAAGAAGCTTGGGCCTTCACCTTTGGTGATGAAACCTCAGGGACTGCCACTAAACTCGATTGTGCGCACGCCGCTGGGGCGGGGTATCGTTCGTTCTTTCCGTGGCATTGATGGCATTTACCAGGTGGATCTGACCGACTGGCCGCCATCGACAGGTAATCAGAAACGAGTGCGAGCGTTTTTCCCGGAAGACAGCCTCACGGTGTACGTCAGTACCGACATCTCGCCCCTCTCTGACAGCTCGCTGAAATACGTCAAGTTCTACCGCGCGCCACCAGCCCACATCTTCGCGCCACACGCGCTGGTGAAAACACTGTTTGGCATCGGTCGCGTTCAAAGTTACCGCGCCGAAGATGAGATCTACACGGTAACGATTCCTGGGGACCAGAGCATGCTGCACATGACCGCTTTCCTGAATGCCGATTCGCTGCAAGCTGTGGATGAGGAATTCCTCAAGGATTACGCCACCAGCGGCTCGACGTCGCCGCGGATGTTCGCCGGAGTGCGCTCTGGTATCGGCTTCATCACGAAGAAGCTTATTACGTTTGTGCCGGGTGGTTCTGCGGCGAAGCCGTTGTTCGGCATTACGGTGGTTGTGGATTCTCCCTTTGGTCGCGGCGTGGTTGTTAACTTTCGGGAAGAAGACCGCGTTTACGAGCTGCGGTTGTTTGCTAGCGAAACTAAAACCCGGGGTGGTGAGCTGCCGCCACACGTCAGCGTGTTTGTCCAAGAGCGGTGCTTGCAGCTTTCGCCGGTGTCTCCACCACGAAGCTTCTTCTCGATGCTCGGGCTGGGCTACAGTGCAGCTGAGAATGCGATCGAGCAACCAGCAGGACCGGTCCGTGTTGGCTCTCGTGTCAGCACCGCCTACGGAAAGGGTATTGTCCGTAGTTACCGCTCAGTGGACCATGTGTATGAAGTGGTGTTAACTGACTGGACGTTACCTGGTGATCACGGCGTGGTCGCATATCTGACGAAAGACTTTATCCACGTGGAGGATCTGGCGTTAGACGACGTTCCAGCACTTCCGCTCGCGGAAAAGGAGGTGTCATCGGAGGTCAAAACTTCTGCGCCGCCGGGCAGCGGCGGCATCTTCCAGTTACTTCGTTATGGATTCTCAGCGCCCGCTTCAGATGCTTCAGAAGCAGTCGTGCCGAGTACGCCGTCCGCAGCGACGGAGTTGGACCAACCAGAGATGCCAGAGTAGCTCGTCACCTCAGTGTTGCGCTACGCCGTGATGACGGGAGATTCAGATGAATGGGATGAATGAGTTGTTTTTGATCGAAATTGTAATTGATTCTCAATAGAAAATTTGTTAACGCATGATGATCCAGCGACCAGGGAGCGGTTAGCTGCTTTCCTGTTGAAGTATCGGTACCTGGCATCTTCGCAGAAAAATGTGAATGGATTGTCTAGGACGAGCTCGAGCTGTGCAGGGTCTGCTTCTCTTGACTTCAGTACGAGCTACCTCGAAGTATGCTAGCAGCGACTAGTTAATACCCCCCGTACATGAACTTCATGCTACTTCATGCCATGAAGTAGTGGTCGCTGGCAGCAAGAACTCACAATAATGGATAAGTAAGAAAGTATGGCTACTGGCATTCTTGAGCGAGTTCCGTGTGCAAAGTGCTTTCCGAGGCTAAGCGTTTCTAACGATATCTACAGTGTACAGTACATGTACGCAGGCGGGCAGACTAACCCAACCCAAGCCTACAACTACTACTGAAGAAATATGAAATGTTTTCACACATGGTGTGGTCCACAACGTCCACCTCTTCCGCCCTGCGCGAAAAGCGCGGGAGTCAACAGCGAAAAGTTCAATTTCGTATCCGCTCGAGGCAGGCCATACACGGTTGATGCACATTCGGCATACTTGAAGTGGTTTTCTTGAAGTGTGGCTTGTCATATTAGAAAAGCTGGTTTAAAGGGGTTGAAAAGGTTCTGGGCCGGACAGTGAGTGGCATATCGACTCATGCTTAGAAGCGCACCGGACGAACTTGAATTTGATCATTCCCATCATTTCTCGCTGTTAAGTTAGGTTGTAACGCAGGAAAAGTACGTTCTCGCGGCTGCTATTGAAACGAAAACTGTGTTGGAGTCTCCCGTCATCACGGCGTAGCGCAACACTGAGGTGACGA
>JAIKVJ010001111.1:0-16025 GCA_024679225.1 Phytophthora pisi
TCTGATTGGCTAATATTCTCATCACTACAGGGCAGTACTCACTCTCCGGTTACGGGATCTGGACACAAGTCATTAATTTTTACCATGCAAGTAAGTATTCATCAAACAAGCCAAGCGGAGCCCCGCGAGCGGGGCTCTTTAACAGATTAAGAGGACAGTTCGCCGCCGCGCTTCGCTCGGCGGGGAAAATTTTTCTACTTAAAAATTTGGCTTCAAGTCGAATACAGTTCTAAGAACAATTTGAAAATAAAGCAATTTTGATCTATGAGAGACACTTACTGAGCTTCGAAACATAATCCTAAAAAAAGCGACTTTCACATTAGTAGTGATCGCGAAATTTGATGTAGACAGCGTATATCGCCGATCATTTTTGCCGCATCTGGAAGCTAATTTATTTTTGCGTGGGTGTGTGCGCCTAGTATTGTTAGATTCAGCATAAAAAGAAGTGCAGTTAGAGCGGGCCGCGCTATTTGCGTTTTGCTGCGCAATACTTACTGCGGATAGCTTCCCGAAACGCCAATGCTAGATTTGTATGTATATAGTGAATTCTATGTTTCATTGGCAACTATCGGCATGATCAGAGTGGGCCGTTCAACCAATGCGCTCCTACAGTACAGCAAGTCCATATTATTAGTGCACTCTTTGCTACATTTTCTTTTGTTTTTCAAACCGGGTCACCCGAGATCAGAGGTCGCAAACGCTGAAAGCCGGTTGTCCGTATCCGGCCGTACCAACCTCGAGACAGGATTCGGCTGTCCGTGGACGGCCATGGATGGCCGGCATTTTGGCTTCGGTTAGCTGTAAAACAGCTGAAATTTTTACGTACCAAACTATTTCTACATTTGACTGGTGATACGAATATTATTCATCACCGGAGGACTGAATACGCTTCCTTTAGCCACAATACGCATTGCCAACGTCGAGAACAGTCCTTTTGGCTATAGCAATCTAGCTGAAGCTAGAACCGCTAAAGTTGATCTCACAATGAATCTCGGTTATCCGCAGCCCGCCGTGGAGTCTGCTGCCACAGCCAGAAACTATCCGTACGGCTACGGCTGGCCGTTTGCGACCTCTGCCTGATATTACCTGAAAATAATGCATGTCTTGCCTCCCGGTCAAGGCTGTTAAATAGGAGAAGTACGCATCACTCCCGATGCAGGTGAACTCTTTAACCCACATTGAATCGGCCATATCCACATAAAAGTATCTGCATTAATACAGATCTTAGTGTCACGGGTCACGGCTGAGACCCGGGTTGACAGCCTTCTTGAAGTTGCTTGAAGGAGCCCTGGAGCAGGAAGAAGCGCGACTTCAGGCCGAGCGAGGCCAAGGTGGGCAAGCGTATCAAGTGTAAGTGGTTGTACCACTTTTCAGGGCGAACGCGAGATGGCGGGCTGGGCGCGGAACGTTCGGTCGCCGGCCGCCAAGGACGGGTGTCATGGACATCAAGAAGCTCAGGCACAGGAGGTGTAGCGTCCCCAAGGAGTTGGAGTAGATGAAGAGGGGATCGGCGGGGTAGCCGTCGACCGCGCAAGACGTAGTGTGGAGGATTCAGTCGTGGATTTCCTCTGTAGTGCAATCAACTCTTTTGCGTTTTTACGGAGCTTGCCTTCCTATCTTCTAGCGACTTTGATTCAACAAGTCTAGCGTCTGCTCTCTGTTGGCCGAAGTACTCGACCCTTACGGAGGAGGACCGCGACAAGTTGGTGGAGAAGCAGGGTACTTCTAACTGACAAGAGAGGCGCCTGGATTAAGGCGTGCTGAAGGAAGAAGGCGGTGGGGAACTGGATGAGTTCTCCAAGGACGCCCGGCGACGGGCAGGGTGGTGGCGTGACCGACGGGAGCGAGTCAAACATCGACTTCGAGGGCGCCACGGACGTGTTCGGCAGCAGCGAGAGCGAGGACAGCGCTGATGAAGTGGCGGCTGGCAACGTGCTGGGCCCGATCGCGGAGGAGCAAGTCGTCGGGCAAGACGACGAGGCTCAAGGTGCGGTGCCCGTGGGCGAGGCGCCCGAGCGGCCGGACCTAAGGTTGGGCGACGAGGCCCAGGGACGTCCGAGCCTGCTGGAGACGTCGCGTGGGCGGCGTGCGCTGGACGCGTCCCTCCGGGAGCTGACGCAAGGAGCTCCTGTGGTGGCTGGAGGTGAGGCCCAGGGCGTGCCCGCGACGACTGCGCCGGTGTCGACGACTGGCGTAGTGGCGACGTCCTCGGGGCCGAGGGCGCGACGCCCGTGCCGGGAGATGTGAGCGCGGTGCCGACTTCCGCGTTTGCGGCTCCGCCTGCCACGGCAACAGCGGGAGCGAGCGGGGCTCCGGATCCTACCCCTGCGACGACTGCGGCAATGGGGACGACGAGGGCATTGTCGTGGGCCGACGTGGCGGCGATGACGGCTGGCGCTCCGGCGGGAGGCGTGCCGTCGGCGACTACGGCTGGCACGATGCCGCCCCCGATAGCTGCGGCGAGCACTGTGCCGCCTCCGACAACGGTGCCTGCGACTACGGTGGCTTCGGCGGCTCCCTCGACTATGAGTTCCGCGAGTACCACTTCGACGGCAGGTACCGGTCCGGTACCGTCGGGGGCGTCCGGCGGTGGCAAGACGGAGCAGTCCAAGCTGGCTGATCAGGTGCACGAGATGCACGGGATGATGAAGCAGCAGCAGAGGGCGCTCGCGTCTACGCCTCAGGCTCCGGGTTCTCCTCGCCGACCCTCGATCAATGCTGCGGCGCCGGCGGTGACGGCGGCTGCGAGTTCGAGTGAAACGGGTAGTGGTGGTTCGGAGCGTCAACTCCAGATTCGTATGGCGCCTGACACGCGTACCCAGGAAGGCGAGACGGTCTGCGGTTGCTGCGAGCGACGGAACTGCAGTCGCGTGACGTGCTCCCGAGGTAAGGGGACGTGCAACCGCTGTGGCGAGTTCGACCACTTCTCCACGGAATGCTACTTGACCAGAACGCCGACGAATGGCGGTTCTCGGGGCAACGGAGGAGGCAGTGCTCAAGGCCAAAGGACGAGGCGATGCGGCGCCTGTGCGACGGCGCGGACCACTTAATGGCGAAGTGCCCGTACAAGGCGCAGTTGAAGGATCTGCTCAAGAGCTTGGCTGGGAAGGACCCCGCAGTGCTTGCGGAGGCCCTGAACCGAGCGTGAAGAGGGCAGGAGGAGGGGGAAGGAAGTGTCGCTCCTTCCTCTTGCCTGACGGGCGACACAGCGGGGCACGTCGTGGCGGCGATGGCGGAAATCGGAGAACGGCTGGATGCTCTGCAGGACGATGGCAACGCGTCGAGTGACGAAGACGGCGGCGTGCTGGCCGGGGATAAATCGACGGAAAAGTTAGTGATGAAACGGGAGAGAAGGTGGGTGCGGCCCCGCGAGGCGCACTTGCCGATGAAGAACTGGACAACGACACGAGCGAGAACGGCGAAGCCGAGCTCGTCGTGCTGAAGGTGACCGCGGACGGGCGCGTGAAGAGCTCCGTCACGGTGAAAGTGAACAAAGAGGCGGTGCGTGCGAGCACCGTCTTGACTGGAATGCGCGTCCCCGGAGCGACGAAGAGCTCGGGCACGGACAGCGACGAAGACCCCGGCGACGCGATGAAGGACGCGGCCGTGGGCAGCATGAACGACAAGGGCGGTGCGACGGAGAGCACTGGCCCGAATGATATGGCAAACGCGGGTCGTGTGACGGAAAGCACTGGCCCGATCAGAACGGAAGAAGCAGCGTCGAGTCTGGACGATGGGGGGGGTTATCCAGCGAGGTTACCTCCGGCACGGACACGCTGGAAGATTGTATTGAAGATTCTGAGGTCTCGCGGCTGGAGCGGTTCTCCACCGTGACCAAGGCAAACGACACGGCCGAGTCGGATACTCGGGGCCGTGCCGAGGAGGGCGGAAAAAGCGGAACACCTTCGACTGAGAGTACCAAGGGTAGAGCGTCTCAGGCTCGCCATGGACGCCTGTTCACCGACCGAGAGCCGGAGCTGCTCGAACAGGGTGAGTACGGGCTGGCGAGCGACGAACCCGAGGAGTACGACAAGGAGTTGGAGGAACGACTGTTCCCCCGTGATGAAGTGGAGATGAAGCGGCGGATGCAGGAGAACGCCGCGAGGCAGAAGGTGATGAGTATCGAGGAGATGAGCAAGATGCTCGGAATTCCAGTCGAGAAGCTGGAGCGGACGAAGGAGGTGGCGCGACGGGTCGGCTCCTCGCCCGAGTACTGGCTGGAATGGTACGAGAAGACGCTGGCGGTGTCCTGCGAGGCGAAGCGCGCCAATCGTGACTTCAAGGGGCAAGGGCCCTGCGAGAAACCAGAAGCAAAGTCGACAGGCCCGTCGCTGACAGTCCCAACCCACGTGGAGGAGTCGTCGAGGCCACGAGTGCCGCGGCTCAGGTGAGCGGTGGAACGGAAAAGGGGATTATCGGGTCAGCGAGGGACCACGGGAAAGATGAGGCTGCGGTAGAGCAAGAAGTCGTGAGGAACGTGTGCTCGGGTCTCGCTGCGAACGAGACAGCGTCGGAGATCGAGACCAAGGACGCGATGGACCATGAAGACAAGACGGTCCCCTTTACCAGCCGGTCGGTGATACGAAAGGTCGTTCACCGACGGCTGCAGGAGTTGGTGAAGGACGGTGCGGAAGGCGCCCGCGACGAGGTGCCCCCGTTCCGAGATAAGGATAAGACCGACCTGGCAGGAGTGACTGCGTGAGCGCCTCCGAAGGTTGTTCAAGGGGGTCGATGAGAAGCGGCTGCGAGTGCTAGCGGATTGGGCCGAGCGGTATTGCGCCACGGAGGCGGCGACCATCTGCGGGAAGCTCAAGCTGGGTGCCCAGCGGGGAGTGGTCGAGGCTCGTGTGGGCAGGGACAGTGTCCCGAGCAAGGCCGAGAAGCATGTGTCGTTCGAAGAGGGCGGCACAGTGTGCGTAGTGAAGGGGCCTCCTGAGCGAGACAAGGCTCTGGAGGAGGATAGGCCCCACTGCGTTCGCGTGATTGGCGCCGTGGGGCGGCCGAGTCGTCAGAAGCCGGGGATGAGGCCCATCGACGAGGGGAATGAAGACGACGAACGAATCGTCCCCGAAGGCAAGCGCGTAATTGGTAGTGTAGGTGGAGTTGAGGCCCTGGCAGGAGGTTTCCTCGGAGACGTGCCAGCGGAGATGCTCGTCGACACGGGCGCGATCGCGAGTCTGGTGGACAAGAAGGTGCTCAAGTGGCTCGGGCGTTTGGCCGAGACGTTGAGGCCGTACGCGGGCGGGCTGGACAGTGTCACGGGACATGAAGTTCCGATTAAGGGCGTGATCGACCTGCCCGTGACGCTCGGCTCCGTGGAGAAGTTGTTGCCGTTCGCGGCCGTGAAACGCCTGCACGTCGACTCGATTCTAGGCACGGACTCACTGCAGTCGTTCCGTACCGTGATCGACATGGAAGCGCAGACTATAACACTCAAGGATACGGGTGAGGTGATCCCGTTGGGCGAGACTCGCGTGGAGGAGTCGTACTCCGCGAGTGTGGCGGCGACCGTGCGTCTCGAGCCTGGCTCCCAGGCGTTGGTGTGGTCCCAGGTGCGCAGCGGTGCCAAGCAGGGCTCGGTCGTACTGGTTGAAGGCATTGCGGGTGGCGAGGCGTCTCTACGTGTAGCCAGGACGCTGTGCACGGAGCAACACGGGCAAGTCCTGGTTGAGGTTTGCAATGCCTCGACCGAGAAGATGGTCATCAGTAAGGGCGCCGTGATAGCCGTCGCGTCCGCCGTGCCTGAGTCGGCCTTCTCGTTCGAGCGTGAAGAGCCGTCCGGGTCGGAGGACGTGAGCAAGGTCATTGGGTCGGTGTCGGCCGAGAAGCCTCCGTCGCAGGACGCCAGCGTGGCGAAGGTGGAGTCGGGGCTGGCCAAGGAGGCGGCGGAAGACCTCCAAGCCGACTTCAGCTATTCGGCCATGGACGCCGAGCAGCAGGAGCTGTTCGCGAGCATGTTGGGCGACTTCAAGGACATGTTCGTCGAGACGTCGAAGCGTCCGGGACGGACGGACTTGTTAGAGTTCAGCATCGACACGGGAGAGCATGCTCCGATCAAGCAGCCCCCGTATCGAGTGTCGAAGGCGGAGGGCGACGTGATGGAGGCGGAGATCCAGCAGTACCTGAGACTCAACCTCATCCGACCGTCTACGAGTCCGTGGGCAAGTCTAGTGTTGATGATACGCAAGCCTGATGGTGGGATTCGATTCTGTATTGATTACCGGAAGCTCAATGCAGTCACAGTGAAAGACAGCTACCCTATGCCTCTTATCGACGACATATTGGACGTCTTGGGGCGGGCGAAGCTCTTTTCGATGATGGACATCGCGTCCGGGTACTGGAACGTGCCCATGGAGCCTGGGAGTGTCGAGAAGACGGCCTTCACGAGCAAGTTCGGCCTGTACGAGTAGCTCGTCATGCCGTTCGGGCTGTGCAATGCGGTGCTGGCCTTCGAGCGCTTGATGGAGAACGTGCTGGTCGACTTGAAGTGGAGGACGTGTCTAGTGTACTTGGATGACTGCGTCGTGTTCAGCGACGACTTCGCGAGCCACTTGGTCCGCGTGCGGCAGGTGCTGGAGCGGTTTCGAGCGGCGGGTTTTAAATTGAAGATGAAGAAGTGCCATTGGGGTCGTGACCAGGTTGCGTTCCTGGGTCACATCGTGACGCCCACGGGCATACTGCCTAACCCCGAGAAGGTGAAAGCGGTGCTCAACGTCGCGAAGCCGCACGACTTACACACGCTGCGTGCGTTCCTCGGGCTGACGAGCTACTTCCGGAGATACATTACGGGGTATGCTGCGATTGCCGCGCCGTTGGAACGGCTGAAGCAGAAGGAGACGGTCTTTCACTGGGACGCAGACTGCGACTCGGCGTTCTAACAGCTGCAGCGCAGCTTGGTGTGCCCGCCGATCCTGGTGTACCCTGACTTCACCAAGAGATTCAAGTTGTACGTGGACTCCTCGCATCTGGCTGTAGGGGCGTGACTAATGCAAGAGGTGGACGGCCGAGACCGGGCCATCGCATACGCGAGCAAGCTGCTGGTGGGGTCGCAGCGGAACTGGATCCGCAAAACGGATGGTACAACGGAGATCGAGTGCTGGGGCGTGGTCTGGGCCACGCGGAAGTTCCGGTGTTATCTCGGCCACGCGGAGTTCGACCTGTATACGGACCACCAGGCCCTGACCTGGATCTTCGGCGAAAATACGCGGACGACGAACGCGAAGTTGGCGCGCTGGGCTATGGAGTTGTCCCAGTTACGCTTCAAGATTCATCATCGGGCAGGATCGCTCATGGGTCACGCGGACGGCCTGTCGAGGCTTCGACAGCGACCCGTTATTGGCGCGGTGACCATGAACGATCGGGTCGAGCCGAGCCTGGTTCCGAGAGTAGACGAGCGAGGTGCTGTCCAAGTCGGGGAGCGGAGCGACGCTGAGAGCGGAACAGAGGTCGCGCGTGACTCCGAGGAGGCAGCTCGAGACGCGGGTCCGTGTCTCACTCAGGAAGAGCAGGAAGAGGACGAAGGCGGGAGGACGGAGACGGACTCTCCTTCCGCCGTGGACGCGATCGGTCTCGACAGCGAGAAGTTTGTCGAGGAGCAAGGGCGGACTCCGTGGATGGTGGCGATGAAGGCTTTCCTCGAGAGCGGCGCTCTCTCGATGGACGTGCAGCTACGAGTGTTGATTCTACGAATGTCGCCGAACTTGGTGATGAAGAACGGCGTGCTGATGCGTCGTGTGTACCTGAAGGCACGGGCTGGACCGGCGAGCACGATCACGGTGCCCGTCATCCCGGTGCCATTCATCGAGACGGTGTTGCACTTTTGCCACGCAGACATCTTTTCGGCGCACTTAGTCAAGACGAAGACTATAGATCGGGTGCGGCGGCACGCGTACTGGCCCGGATGGAAGAAGGACGTGGCCGAGTACGTGCGCTGCTGCCCGATATGCAACGGCGGAGAGGGGTCTCGGCCGTGGAAGGCCGGACTCATGCAGAGGATGCCGATCATGGACTTGTCGGGTCCGTTCTCGTTGGTGGTCGTGGACGCGATTGGCCCGCTGCCCGCGACGGAGCGCGGCAACAAGTACATCTTGGTCTTCGTGGACTACTTCACTAGGTGGGTGGAGGCGTTCGCGGAGGCGGCGCTGGACTCCATCACGTTCGTGGACGTCATGGTGGACGGCGTGATCTGCAGACGCGGAGTGTCCGAGCGGCTGTTGAGCGACCGCGGCACGAACTTCACGTCCGAGCTAGCGCGCTCGCTCTATCAGACGCTTGGCATCAAGAAGCTATTCGGGTCGGCTTACCTCCCGCAGACGCAAGGGCTGGTCGAGCGGTTCAACAGCACGCTGCTGGGCATGCTGAGGATGTTTGTGCACGAGTCTCAGGACGACTGGGACGTCTACTTGCTGCGCGTGTTGTTCGCGTATCGGTCCTCGTACCATGAGGCCCTCGGCGACTCGCCGTTCTTTAGCCTCTATGGGCGAGACCCGAAGCTCGCGCTGGATTTGGCGTTTATGAACACTGGAAGACGAGCGAGGTGGCCGCGTACGGGCGGCAACTGTACAAGTCGCTGCACGACTCGAGGCGCATGGTTGAGCGCCAACTAATTAAGGCTCAGGACGCCTGAGTGGGTAGAAAGAGGTCGCATTTGCGGTGGGAGACGCTGTGTGGGTCTACCAGCTCTTCCGTGCGCGAAGAGGAGAGCAGAAGACGAAGAAGCTCGCGTTCACTTGGCACGGACCCTATCGGGTGCTCGGCCAAGTCGGGGAGAACGCGTACAGGATCGACATCCCGAGCCATCCCGACAAGGTCGTGACCGTGAACGTGAACAGATTGAAGAGGTTCAAGGGGCGGTGGAGCCGACCCTTCGTGGGCGACGTGCCCGAAAGTGTGAACGGCTCGCCCGAGGCGAAGAAGAAGGACCTCTCGAGGAGGACGACTTGCCGGAGACTAGCTTCGTGGAACGCGTCACCATCGGCGGTGAGGAGACGGCGTTCACGAACGCGGGCTCGCCTGTGATCGACATTGTGGGGAAACGCGTCGAGAAGAAGGAGGTGCAGTATTTGGCGCTGACAGCAACATACGAGACGTTCTGGCTGTCACGCGCTGCGCTCTCGCCCGAGTACGACGTGCTGATCACGGCGTATGAGAACGCCATGCGGAGACGGAAGGGCCTGCCTGAACTACGGCGAAGCGTACGGCTAATGGAAGCCAACGCCGTGGTCGACGAAGATGAGCTCCTCTTCTAGCGTTGGTGTCGTGCTCGACCCACGCTAGGAAGATGGAGGCGGTAATTGTGGATAGCTTCAATGAGAGGCAGAGTGCCTCGAAGCTCGTGTGGATTGGATATTGTTTTGATTTTATTGCTTTACGGGGACTCGGCTTGGAGATGTTGGCGTCTTGGGGAGTGCTGCGCTGCTGTGAACATGGAAAAAGGAGACGACAAGATGGGAGAAGAATCAAGTTGAATTAATTGGAATTACAGGAATTAGCGTAGCACATGCAGGCGTCTGGGGACGCAAGAACGAAGGACGCCTCACTCGTCGTCAGCAACAGGGGCGAGTGCGGTTGGCTTGCCTTCCTCGTCCTCGAAATCGGAGAAGTCGTCGGTCTTGATGTCGGAGGGCGAGAACGTCGTGATCGACGTGGGCTGGTACGAGCCGTCCTTGATCGCTGGGGCCAGGATGGCCTCGGTTTCTTGGACGACCTTGCTGTCGATCAGCGCGTGCCACGGGCCGACGTCCTCGTCTCCCAGCCAGACGGCGTTCCTCGGCGCGTCGCTCTTGACGTCCATGCGGATGCGTGCGAGCGCGTCGAGGGAGAGACGGTGCTCGGCAGGGGCCTTCGGATCGAGAGCGCGCGTGGACTCGAGCAGGTGGAGTAGGCTGTGACAGCCGTAGTCGTCGATCAGCGCCGGGTTGAGGGCGTTGTCGATGACGAACTCGAAGCGCTCCGTGTCCGTGCGGTAGAGCGAGGCCAGGTCTTCGGCGCACACGCCGTTGTCGGTGCGCTTCTCGCCGGAGCCCTTGCCACCTTGCCCTCCGTACCAGTACAGGTCGTCGTGACCCTCCAGCAGACGGTAGAAGCCGAAGTAGCCCCAGGTCTCGATGCACAGACTTGTGAGGCGGAGGCGCGCGATACCCGCTCGGAGCTTCAGTTTGCGGCGATTGTCCGTGTCCTTCTTGATCATCGAGGGCGCGTTGAACGCCCAGTGCCAGAAGATCGCGCGGAACAGCATGTAGAAGCGCCAGTGCTCGCGGTAGACCTGGGGGTACTTCACCGGGTCGTACCAGAGACTGCGGTCGCACCACGGATAGGTGATCCGCCACGGCATCTTGCCCTCGGCGACGCACTTGGCCAGCACGGCCGCGATGGCGTCACGGACTGGCTTGGGCGCGGCCTGGCTGACGCGAAGAATCTCGTCGATGTCAATGGGCTGGACCTCGTCGTCGGTCTCGTCGCGAGCCTTCTTGCTGGACGGCGTGCGCGCGGGGCTGGACGACGCCGCGCATTTGCTGCTGCGGCGGGGCGCCTTGCCCTTGCCTTTGCCGGACTTGGACGGTGGCGACGGAGAGCGCGACTTGGGCGGACGTGGCGACGACGGAGGATCCGTGGGACCGGCGGAATCGGTCGAGGGAGGAGCAGACGGCAGCGGCGGCAGCACGAAGATGGGACCGCCGAGGATCGGGTCTTCCTGCTCGTCGAGCACGGCGTCGACGACTGCCTGCAGGTGCTCGAGTCCCTGGAACGGCGGGTTCGCGTAGAGCACGCAGCGTACGCGCTCCCAGAAATCCGTCTTGATGGTGCGCTGGTCCGTCCTGAGAGAGTCATCAAGGAGCCCAATGATGAGCTCCTTGATTCCTCAATCTCCTCCGCCGAGAATGCGCAGCGAAGCTTGGACATCGTGGTGAGCGGCGAGAGGCGAAGTGGTGAGTGGCGCGTGGCAGATTCTCAAATGAGAGATTCGCCGAAAGAGCGGCTGGGTGCTCGCCCGGAGCGGTTCTACTGCGTTCTTGAAAAACGTTCTGAAAGGAGTGGACTGCGGTAACGGCGTCGGCAACTTGCCGAAGAACGGTCCTGATGGCAGTTGACTGCGGCAACGGTTGGTTGCCTCGGTCCTGCATTTTGCCAAACTCGGCGGCAGCAGCTCATGGACGATTGGCCGCTGGCCGTCAAGATACTCGCGGACGTGCGTGACTACTTCGAGAAGGGCGTGCATCCGATGGTGTGGGCTGCGCTGGGTGTTGCCGCGTGGCACCTCATTACGCCCGTGTTGAACGTGTTGTGGGTATTCGGAGCCTCGGTGCGCGAGACCGGGTTCGTGCTCTACTTCTTCGGGTTCACCTGCATCGACAGGTACATGTCAGCGATGAGGAGCTCGCGTGTCCAAGGGCTGGAAGCGTCGGAATACGCGTGGGCTGCGCTATCTCTACTGGTGGTGGTGCCGATTGCCGTGCTGCGGGAGAACGAGCAGCTTTTCGGTATGGTGGGGGAAATGTGGCACGCTTGGTGCGTGGCCTTCCACCAAACCGCGTTCCTCTTCCTGCCGGAAGCGGTGCAGTTAATGTGGCGAGCTGCGCGACGGTATGCTCGTGCATTGGGAGAAGCCATGGTGGCCATGGTGGGCCGAGTGTGCGACGGCCTCTACGACACCTACGTGTTGCTGGCTCTGTGCACGTCTGTCGTGGTGCACGCGCCACGGATTGTCTACGACGTCCTCGAAGGACTGCTGCGTGGACCCACGGGTGTCGCTGTGGTGCTCGGCGTCTGGAACGCCTGGTACGGGTTCACGCAGACGACCACGCGTGTGAGTGGGTTGCTGCTTCTGTGCGGGCTCTACAGCCACTTAGTGCGGCGCTGCAACGGGCGCATGCCGACGAAGGCTCCACGGAAGGTGGCGAAGACCGGACCACACGTGCTACGAGAGCGCAAGGAGGCGCGAGAGTGAGCAGAGAGCGCTTGCCTCAACCGACTACGGGGAGCGAGACGCCGGACGACTGTGGCTCCGTCGGTGCAAGTGACGAACGAGCCGGAACAAGTGTCGGTGAATGTCGAGACGGGAGATGAGCATGGTCCGACGTGCCCCTTGAAGGCGACGGTGGACGTCGATGAGGTGGCTGGCCGAGCACGGCAGCCCGAAGTCGAGGAGAATTGTCACGGGTCACGGCTGAGTCCCGGGCTGACAGCCTTCTTGAAGTTGCTTGAAGGAGCCCTGGAGCAAGGAGAAGCGCGACTTCAGGCTGAGCGAGGCCAAGGTGGGCAAGCGTATCAAGTGTAAGTGGTTGTACCACTTTTCAGGGCGAACGCGAGATGGCGGGCTGGGCGCGGAACGTTCGGTCGCCGGCCGCCAAGGACGGGTGTCATGGACATCAAGAAGCTCAGGCACAGGAGGTGTAGCGTCCCCAAGGAGTTGGAGTAGATGAAGAGGGGGTCGGCGGGGTAGCCGTCGACCGCGCAAGACGTAGTGTGGAGGATTCAGTCGTGGATTTCCTCTGTAGTGCAATCAGCTCTTTTGCATTTTTACGGAGCTTGCCTTCCTACCTTCTAGCGTCTTTGATTCAACAAGTCTAGCGTCTGCTCTCTGTTGGCCGAAGTACTCGACCCTTACGGAGGAGGACCGCGACATTAGTTTGCATGCCATTTCTGCGTAGTACGACCCATGTAACAGCTCCTGCGAGTCCAATGTATAAGGTTGCGCAAACTTATTATTTAGAGGTATTATTAACGTGTTACATCTCTATGCAGTAGCCTACAACGTTAACACGTACACTAACAACTCGTTTTGTACGGACTAAGCTATTCAAACTATGTAATTTTGATCGAGCTTTTGTCCTGTATCATAAATTTGCTCTGATCTAATTTGGGTGCACTAAATCCCAAAATGGTACGCTGTACCCTCTAAGCAATTACATATGGTCATACACAGATGGGCACAATCATTGAACACTGTGATGTGTCGCACACACAGTCCTTTTTAAGTGAGTAGGGACCGGCCCCCGTGACAACCCTCATACAAATTGTAAGTCAAAACGTGACATCATGCTGCCAGCCCTCTAAGAACTTGGGAACGGTGCCCCATAGTTAAGGGATCGTACTTAGTCGCTAATGGCGCCAGAATCGACCAAGCCATTCCCATGAATGCGCAAAAGGATATCGCACAAAGACTCTCAGTACCGCCCTGGCGCTCAACCCTGACTTGCCGACTGCACGTTTGCGAGCGAATTCACTTCGGTGGTTCGTGTCGGTTACTTCGTTCCATGAGATAGTAAACTTCGATGGGAGCCGCACCACCCGGGCAGTACGCAGATGTCCAACCCAACCAAGCTGCATGGAAGACTACTGCTATATGCGGGTACTTAGACTTAATGTCTAACGCGTCACGTTACTCTGTTTCGTGTTCGCAGTGAGTGAGCCATGGCCCGCCGACCAAAATGCCAGCGCACACTGGCTGAAATCAACGCAGCTCTGAAGCATAACGAGAGCGTGAACAAGACACCGGACGGACCAGAGGGACCGGATGAACGGAGCAAGCGCAAGAAACGGAAGTCACGGGTGAAGCGCGGCTTGGAGAAGGAGCTCGCAGCTCTCAGCATAACCGAAACTGGCACCGGTGCTCCGGAGCCTGTTCCTGCGGTCACCGTGGTTGTTGAACAGCCTACAGTGGAGCAGGAAGGCAAGACGGAGGAGGATGACCCACTGGAGCACCAGCGTCGATACGCGGCTGCGTATGAAGCGGGGCTTCGCATTGCGGAGACTGAGGCTGCACAGGCTGCGGACCTGATCCCCTCCTCAGCCGATAGGTCGGCGGCTGAACGAGCCCGTAAGGCCGAGCGTCAAAGAAACCGTAGGGCAAACATGACCGCTTCACAGAAGGAACGCACTAAGGCTAAGAACCGAGAACGCGCGCGAGCTTCAAGGGCTCAAAGGACGGATTCCCAGCGAGCCGCCACGAGCAGACCGTATTCGGAAACAAAAACCGCGTGCGCGCCAGGCTCCTTCTCATCGATCGTGTAACCGGGTTACAGGCACAAGTGGCTACAGTCACTTGTAACTCTAACAGACACGACGTCTGTTAGAGGTTCGAAAGACTTTCTCGACCTTTGTGTAAGACACACCAAAGGCTACATACATTTACGATCACCATGACGGGTGGTCCATAGAGACTTAGGATTCCTATTGGCTGAAAGCAGCATCTTTTAGCCAATGAGCGACATGCATAGCATTGGAATTCTGCCAACCAGCCGTTGGCAGATTCCTAACTTAGAATATTTCATTTAGAGGAAGTCAGAAACATAAAACAAAAATAGCAGTTCTCATTTTAACCCCAAAACATAATTTGGATCGTTTATTTAGATTAATCTATACTCGGAGGCCCGAGTATAATTAACTCTACACCTTTGAGCGGCCAACTTCGTACCAACCTGCAATCAAACTCGAGGGTCACAAATATCAGGTTTGAAATTTAATGCAATTTTTGACTTAGCAACTTCAATAGCGCATTCAATGTCAGAATTTACGCAAAGGTCTGTGAGCTACGACCTTACATCCCGTACACCATGTCCTTGTTCTCAGCGGCTTGGTTCACGAAGTCGCGGCAGCGTAGCTCCATGTTGGTCACCAGCGCCGGCGTGATGACCTTGATGTTGTCCCTCGCTGCGCGCTCCAGGATGCGCATCTGACGCTCCGCGATGGAGAGGACTTCTACGTTGCTGTCCGGCTCGCGCGAGCGATTGCAGATCTCACTGCGGTCGATGGCGAGATCGCGCTTGAGGTGCGCCTTCAAAACACTGAAGCACCCTTCAATGGGGTTGCACATGGGGGAATACGGCCCCAAGCGCAGCAACTCCATGTCCGGGTGCTCCGTGACATGCTCTTCCGTCTGGCGGTGCGCGGGTACATTATCCAGCACTATCACCAGTTTCTTGCCCTCGAAGCAGTCGCGGAACACGTCGGAGGCCTTCACGGCCTGATAGATCTCCTCGACGAAGGCCGCGTTCTTCTCCATGCGGATGCTGCCGTGCTCGAGTCGGTAGTTTACCAGCCCGATGCTGGAGGAGACCGCACATTGAACTTGCAAGTTCGCCCCTTTCGACGAGGGGGGGGGGAGCTTCACAACAGCCCTTTTGCCACGCTTAGCGCGTCCACGAAGGCGCTTCAGGTAAACATTAAAGTTAGTTTCATCATAATAAACAATGCAGTTACCTACACGCTGGTGCTCCTTCAGCTTCTCCGCGAACACGCACCGCTTCGCCTTGTTCACGTCGCTGTTGCATGTTGTAGGCTCGATCCAGACTTGCTTCATGGCGTACAGCATGCTCACCAAGTGGCGGCTGATCGTTGAGGTGTGCACCTTGACGCTGCAGTCCATGAAGATCACCAAGCGCATGGTCTCCAGCATGTACGTGCAGTCGTCGTCGAGATACCGCTGCAAGCACGCCTTCGCCTCGGGCGTCATCTTGACGTTCCTGGTCCCACCACGGGGACGGTTCTCAGCCGACCCACGACTAACCAAGTCGTAAGCCGTGCTTGCCGGGATGTCGTTGCAGGCGGCGACGGTGAGCCAGTCGTGACGGCCAGCACGGTGGGCGTCAAGGACGCGTTGTTTCTCGCGGACGGTGTGCTTGGTGACGCGGATTTGGGCGGACATCTTGGAGGTTGAGCGTGAATTGGGAAATGAGCCTGCCCCCTGGCAGCTCCGCCGCGCTCCGGCGACTGCCATGCGCGCGCGAAAGCTGAGGTGGCGCGCCGAGAACCATAGCTTCTGGCGCGAACTCAGTGGGACCTCTCGTTTTGGCGCCAGCTTGATGATGCAAAAGTGTTTGCTTAAATTCTGACATTGAATGCGCTATTGAAGTTGCTAAGTCAAAAATTGCATTAAATTTCTAACCTGATATTTGTGACCCTCGAGTTTGATTGCAGGTTGGTACGAAGTTGGCCGCACAAAGGTGTAGTATAAACTAAGCTACACTTCCTCATACTCGTGCGCGCACGTGTAAGCTAAAGTAGTGAGCCAAAGTTGGCCCATT
>JAIKVJ010001112.1:0-15053 GCA_024679225.1 Phytophthora pisi
TCACTCGCCAGCCATGCCGCCGCACCCCGACGACGTCTACAACGAGGTCTCGACGCCCAAGGCCGACGTCGCCTTCGACGACGCCAACAAGGCCGCCGCGCTCCAGATCAAGCCCAATCGCATCCTCTACACGAGCGTGCTGCTGGCGCTGCTGCAGCCCTTCCAGAGCGGATGGTCCACCTCGCAGCTCAACCTGTCCGACTACAACAACACGGACGAGTGCAACGCGCGGCCCGTCGTCCCGGGCACATGCACGCTCTTCAGTGGCCACTCCAAGCTCGAGTGGACCTTCGCCGTGAACGCGTGGATCTTCGGCGCCATGTGCGGCAGTCTGCTCTGCGGCTACTTCAGCGACATCATGGGCCGCAAGAAGCTGCTCTTCTTCAACTGCTTCTTCATGATCGGCGGCGCCGTCATTCAGGCCGTCGTCTCCAACATCTGGCCCTTCGCCGTCGGCCGCATGGTCTCCGGCATCGCCTCGGGCGCCGCCACCGGCACCATCGGCGCGTACGTGAACGAGCTGTCGCCGCCGCACCTGCGCAGCCACCTCGGCCTGGGCCTGCAGATCTCCACCACCATCGGCATCTTGGTGCCGGCCATTTGCTTCTTCTTCGCCGACAGCGGCGATGGATGGCGCTACATGGCCGGCTTCCCCATCGTGCTGGCCGCCATCTACATGTTGCTTTCGCCCTCGCTGGCCGTCGAGAGCCCCGCGTGGCTGCTCATGAAGAACCGCCGCGAGGAGGCCAGGCAGGTCATCACGCGTCTGTACGGCGAGGAGCACGTGCAGACCGCGCTGGGCTGGCTCGAGGCCAACAAGCAGCCGAGCGAGGCCGAGGCCGGATACGCCGCCAGCTCGCAGCCGGCCGAGTCGATCTGGTCGCCCAAGTACCGCCTGCAGTTCCTCGGCGCGCTCCTGCTGTCCTGCACGCAGCAGCTCTCGGGCATCAACGCCGTCTTCTACTACTCGGGCAACATCTTCTCGGACGCCGGCATCTCGGACTCGCGCGTCGGCACGCTCATCATCGACTTCATCAACATCTGGCCGGCCTTCTTCACGGGCGTGCTGGCCACGCGCTTCGGCAACCGCAACATGATCCTCTGGGGCATCGCCGGCATGGTCGTCATGTCCATCGGCATGACCGTCGCCTTCCTCGTCGACGTGTCGGCGCTCTCCATCGTCTTCACGGCGCTCTACGTCATCGTCTTCGGCGTCACGCTCGGGCCGCTCGTCTGGGTCATGACGGCCGACATGTTCCCGGACTCGGTGCGCGCCAGCGCCTCGTCCATCTGCATCGGCGCCAACTGGCTGTGCAACCTCATCGTCGGCGTGGGCTACCCGTACCTGGCCGACGCCTTCGACGACTGGAGCTACACGCCCTTCACGGTGCTGCTCATCATCTTCTACTTCCTGTCACTCAAGCTTGTGCCGGAGACGGCGGGCAAGACCAACGAGGAGATCCAGGCAGAGTACGAGGAGCGCCGTCGCCGCTAAGCAGTCGTCAGTGTCGGATAGTGTACTGTAGCGGGAAAGATTCATGTTGCTTCGAGCCAATATCGTGTTCGTTTCTATTGACCAGCAGTCTGCAAGTAGGGCGCGAACAACCCCATCATGTGCTTGAGCTCGCTCTCCTGACCGGGGTCCGATAAAATCTGGAGCAAATACGAGGATCCAGACAGCTGTCTAACGACTTGGGTAGCAGTAGGAACGAGGTGCATCATTTGGGTATCTTGGCAATGGCGGACGTACGCGAGCAGGCGGTGGAGTACTTGCAGCAAACACCGGAATGCAGTAACAGCAATGCTTCCTCTCGAAAGAGCCCTTTCAAAAAAATGCTCAACACTCGGGATATAACCATGACGGGGAAATACAAGGCAAGCCGATCGCGAACGCAATAAACGACGCTTCGATTAATGGGGGGGGCTGCGCTGCGCTGCGCTAAGAAAAGTGCCATGCTAGACGGGCATTTGCACAACAGCCAATGTAAATCGAGTTACAGATCAGCCTCATCGTCATCGTAATGCATGCGGCTCAGAATGATGGCGGTCTTGCCTTTCTTGCTTGGAACCAGTCGATTCAATGCGTCTTCGAGATTCGAGAATCGGCGTATCGTTCTCTCAGCGATAATCTTCGCGGCAGTTGCGTCACCCACGCCCTCGAGTCGACGTAACTCATGGAATGAAGCTGTGTTGATATTTGGTGGCTCCAGAAAACTCCGATACGCGCGACTTGTAAACGGTCCAAAATATCGGCCAAACTCGTTTGCTGAAACAAGTCCGCATCTTGGAGGAAGATCAAACTCTGTCGCTTGTGCTGGCGTAACGAGCAAAAACACATCCGAGCTTTCGTTTGCCGCTTTAGCTTGTTCTTTGGCATACGCGTCTTTGTCTATCTTCTGCTTTGTTTGCAGGAGCTTGCATTGAATCACTTCGTTGCATTGGACGTTTTGACCAGCGACCTTCAATTGAACTCGCATAAATAAGTCGCCAGCTGAAGCACTAGCGCCGTTGATGACGATCGTCTCCATATCTGAAACCTTCACGCCGCCATCACGATTTGTGAAGCACGTCGAATCATCAGAACCGGATTTTGTATCTTGTTGGTGCAGTGCTTCCACGACAGTGCGTGAAGTCGGCTCTGTTATAATAATGTCTTGGATTGCACCAAAACGAGCGCCGGCATGAAAACTGGACAGTGCGACCGGAGTCTCGCAGTAGGCGATCGATTTCACTCGACGGTAGAACGCCACGAACTGTTCAAATCGCTGCCATACCAAAACCGTACGCGTGAGATGGTCGTCGAAATTATCTACTTCACCGAGCTTCTTCGGGAGTTTCTGCATCAGGAGCACAAGAAGAATGAAAGCGCATTCCAAATGGCCTTCCGCGCCCCATCGGAACAAACCGAAGCTTCGAAGACAATCTACGGTCATGTCCGTGCGCCCAATACGATCGAACAGCTTATAACGACGACGAGAGAGGATTGCGGCGAGCACTTCTCGGCAATTGTACGGATCTTGGAAAAACGGAGACGCAAAGATATCACCATATTGGAGTCGCAACGCATCGCACACTTTCTCAAACATCCATGTTGGGTCCATTTCCTCCAATTGGTCTTTCGTGTAGTGGCTCAGAAAGAGTTGTAGTGTTTCCAGAGCTCGTCCATGCCCGCCCATGTCGTCTACCAACTGTTTCTCGATCCTTGTCTTCGTTGGCAGGACTTCGTGGCCACGTAATGGAGGTGGGACAAGAAACACGCGCTTCTGAGGAGAGTCCGAAAGTGCCTTATCGACGGGACTTTGAACGGTTGCCGAACAAGCACAAACAGCAAACGCTCTGGACGAATTCAAGAAGCTGCAGACTGAAGCCAACACGCGGTAGAAGTCGCAGCTTTTGGTCCCATCATTCACAAGCTTCTGAAGACCATCGACACACAAGATCACCGTCATTTTCTTCACATCGTCAATCCCTTTCAGTTTGGCCAAAATTTCAATCACGATCTCAATACGCAAAGGAAGTGATGAGCACATCATGCGCAGCTTGTCAACAAACATCGGCCACGCTTTTTTGTCTTTCGAGAGTTGGTAGAGCATTCGGTAGCTGATGTCGAACTCATGATTGTCACGATCAAGTAATGATCCAGTCGCCGAAGTGCCGTTTTCGAATGTCACACTAAACACAAATGCGTTCTCCATTCTCTCTTTGAGTGTTCGGTTGTTCGAGCGGGCAGCAGCTGCACACATCAAGCCCTTCATTTGATCCAGCATCCGCGACTTTCCCGTGCCTGGTCCACTCAGCACTAGGTTGACGGCGTGATTCTGCTTGTCCTCATTCGGGAGACACCAGGCAGTATAATGCAGTGCAAGCGGCTCCACAAGACAATCCGCAAGCTCTGATTCCCCTTGATACGGCCAATCTTGTCCAGAGCTTGCGCAAAGACGCCTCGGCTTCTTCCACTCTAGCGAATTCAGCAAGGTCTCCCATTGCGCCTCTGGTGATTCCACAGTTGCGCCACCTCGCTGCGCTGGCGGCGGCACTACCACGATGAGTGCATCCTTCTTCGATGCACCAAGCGCGCCGATTAGAGAGTCGACTTCCAGAGGCTCTCCATCCTTGTCCTCATACACTGCTCCGTTGGCGTAGACTCGCAGGTTAGCTGCAATCATAGTTGAGGGCAGAATGGACTTGACTTCATTGTAGACTGCCTTGCAGACGTCCTCTATATCCCTGACACCGTCGGATGACACGGATGCTGCCTGGGTACCCGCGTACGCGCCACGAGTTGTTGCGTCTGCCAGATGGAACCACACTTTTCGCGCCATCCTTTCCTCTAACCACAACTGTCCAGTGAGTCTTTAGACTTCTGCACGTTCCTACAGAGCGCGGGGATCGTCGCTTACCTGCCTGCTTCGGTTCTTCTTGCCTTCTGTGATGGGCACGAAATAACCTCAGTTTGAGGTTAAATTCATGCAATTCAATTCATTCGCAGTCAATTCACTTGTCAATTCACAATAGAATGGAGCCAGTGGGCGGTCAATGCGTCGTTGATGGCACGGTGAAGCGCGCGTACCCGCTGCAATCGCTGCGTCAAGCGACTGGTGGCGGTGCTACAGCGTCTGGAGATGGAGAGCTGGGCACATTCGGTCCTGGTGTCGGCCCGTGCGGCCCGGACGCATTCCAGTTGGTGGCCGTCCTAGTCGAGAATCATATCCTTTTGCAACACATACCACAATGTTTCTTATCAGTACAAGTAGTGTAGAATTACTATACATTTCCCTTAACCTGCACTACTGTTGCTGATGAATACGCACGACATTCGAGACGTGTCTTGTGTTCTTTTACAACAAGTGGGCGACCAAGATGCAGTTCCTCAAACGCCACGCAAGTGCCACCCGCTCCGTTCTTTTCATTGAACCAAAAACTCTAACAATATTTGTTGTGGCTCTGCAGTACAAGATTCGCATTAGTGGACGCGGCCTCGTGGCGTTGGAGTGGGAAGCTGGAGCGGAGACAGAAGAGCGCGTGTCCTGTGCCGTCGTCGCGGAACGGGATATTTTGAAGAAGACATTGGAGAGGAAGCCTCGGCTGTTTACCTTTCCCCACAGTCTGAACGTGGATGTGGCCTTTGAGGAGCCTCAGCGGCTTCCCCAATCGGATCAGTTGAAGTACCTGCCGTCCAAAACCATTTCTACGCGCGATCTGCACACAGGTTCGTATCAACATGTTGTTCTATAGGGTTGATCGTTTGAGTTCTAACGTGTTGGTGATGCAGCTAAACCGACGAGGCAGACACAGATTCAAGTTCAGATACAGCCGAGAAAGGTAGATGAATAAGGGCTTGGAAGACCATACGATGATTGATCGCTGACCATTTACCTGTTGTCTCCATGCTTCACAGAAACCGAACTACGGGAAGCGCACTCTAGGCGAAGCAAAGATTACTTCGCCAGCATACAGATATTCGTCTCTGGCTGAGTTGGTGGATGGATACGCCGATATCTACGGAGTCGTTGTCAATGTGATGCTCCCCAAGAAAACGAGTGGACGGGATTTCTGCGTTAGTTCGCTGTTTCTTTTGCTACCATGAGAACCGAGTACAAGACTGACAGGGGGTTGTGTATATATCTTATAGATGACTGTGAGTGTGACGGATGAAAGCTGTCCTACGCGCGCTGAAGCAATCCAGATCAATATTTTCTACCCAACGATCGCTCAAATGCCGAAGATCAAGGTACGATGAGCATATGATCGAAGTTTTTGAATACTTGAAGTGGTTAGTGATCGCTGCTGTGTTATGCTGGCAGTATGTGGGTGATATAGTTCGCTTTCACAAGGTGAAGATTCAGCAATACCAGGATAGAATCCAAGGCCTCAGTCGGTAAGTTTTTCTTTTTGTCGGTGAACTAGCCTTGACCTCAAGATCATCATGCTCATATTGACAGACCACGAGTCACACGACATCTCGTTATCCGAGAGCAAACCGACGGCAAGCTGGAGCAGCTTACATGCTCTGACAACTGGACTTTCGAGCCTTCCGACGAGCAGCGCGTTCGCCACCTCATGTAAGCGTGTTGTACTTCCATTGTCTTCATGGATAAAATACTTACGGTTCATTCTTGGCTGAAATAAGTAAATGGGCGCAGAAAAGCTTAGCTGAGGACGCTACTTTACCGCAGGGCTGGGCTGTAGCGCCCAAGCTCCTGGCCGAATTGAGCCAGGCCGAAAACTTTATCGACCTCGTCGTGCGCGTCCTGCACCTGGACGACTCTGAGGAGCCCACTCGGTTGATTGTTTGGGACGGTTCTGGAAGTACAGCCGATTCAGATCCGACACTCGTTCGCGCATTGACAGATCACGGGATTCCAATTCCACCAAATGGAGTGCTGAAGGAAGTGATCATGTCCTCGTGCTGGAGCGTCGTGAGCGATATGGGCTTTGTCGATGGAATACTCGAACACTGGTGCCGATTCCGCAATTTGGCAGTGGGGACTGACGAGCCTGTTCCCGGGGCTGCCAATGCACCTGGAGGGAGGGAAATCCTACGCTTCAGAGAAGTAACATCTCTCATGCTGATGCCCAACTTCACAATCGACGTGAAGCATCGTCTTTCGTTGATGAATGAACCGAACCCAGCAGGAACCGCGACAGGTGGTGTTGACCAAGACCAAAACCCTGCTGCCGCTAACCAAGTCGAAGTTGCTACGGTAATCCCGGAGCACATCAAGGTGAAAGTCCCAGTGACCCCGTTACAAGAAATCCTCCGTTCCCCCAAGACACCACGCAAGTTCCATTGTTGCGCCCGGGTGCGCGGCATTTGGCCAACTGATATCGAGAAAATCTGCAAGCCCAAGCCTGGCAGTCAAAACGAGTACATCTACTCGTTCGCCCTGACTGTAGAAGATAAAGCGGAGTCCCTGAATATCATCGTATACGGCAAGGATGCGGTAAGTGCCCAACAAAGGTTCTCGCTTGCGATCCAAGTGTCTGACTCTGGATGCATTTCATTGCAGGAACACTTTCTTCACGGGATTCCTCCCTGCGATCTCACCAAAAGCACCAGCTCCAAGTCTCTCCTGGAGAAGCGGTTTACAGCGCTGATGCGAACCCCTGAGGCTCTGCACTGGTGTATCAAGTCCTACTCAGTGTCGTTACCTCCTACTCGCGATGGTCCTGCCACAACCGTTCGGTACCGTTTGTTTGATACACGGCTGCAGACCTCGTAGGCTCGGCTTGTCTAAGTTGGGGGTGGCCAAGATGTAGGCAAACATGTTTCTCCCTGTAATGAACGTCATCGAATGCAGCAACGACACGTATATATTTTTACCGTTAATCTTGGTGAGAGTCTTCACTTCACGGAGAGCCCAGACTTGAGATGGAAATGCTGTCCGCAGGGTTTCCTTTCATACCCTCTATATCCAGCTCGCCCAACCGGCCTTGTTGGTGGAGCTGAACAGCACAAGCACAAGCACCGCACCACAAATGACAACAAAAGTTAGCTTCAACAACGCATTGAATATCATACAGCACCGTCAACGAAGACCCACCTTCTCCAGCCAGTAAAACTCATTGTCCTGAGGCATGTACCCGCTCATGCGTCCGCCGCCCATCGCGTTCTGGATAGCCTGGGACTGCATTAGCTGCTGCGACATCGACATGCTGTACATCATGGTGTCGCCCATGCGCATCGACTTCTCCATCTCTTCCTCCTTGAGCTTTCCCAGACGCTGCATCAGCGCTTCTCCCTCACGCGCACCAACCCACTTGGGGTGATTCTGCTTGAAGTTGATGAACGAACTCTCCATCTTGGCGTCGTTGCCGTACTCCTTGAAGTCAAACTCGGCAAAACGGCACACCGCCCCGGTGCTCGGGTGCACGAGGGAGTGCGAGCGCAGGAAGAGCAGGATCTCGCGCGAAAGTCGAGGGAGCGACACACACAAGATGTACGGCGCCAGCAATACCGACACACATTCCTCCGCGAAGAGCACAGCCTTGTAGGGGAACAGCACTGTGAACGTATCTCGCACTTCGAACGAGTGGCACTGGCCACGCCACTCCTTCGGGAAGTAGTGCGTCTCCGCAGAGACCTGCATCATGGCCTCTTCGCAGTCGCCATTAATCAAGAAGGGCGAGGTCGACGATGTGAACGATCGTGACAGCGCGAAGACACCGGTCGAGACCGTCAGGTACCACAGCAGCTCGTGGCCCATTAGGGTTGTCTCCAGCAGTACCGATTCCTCCAACAGACTCACAAGCACCAGCACCGCCATCAACGAGCTCGCACAAAAAGAAACTCCCCCAGCAATAATCGCCAGCGCGCCGGCCGGAAATATGCCGAGGTAGCGATCAGCCAGCGAGTACGAGCGTACCATACGCGCGTCAAGAACATGCGGGAGCTCGTTGTACTCTCGGAAGCGCCAAATAGCGTAGGCAGACCAGCGCCGCGTGCCGAAGTAGTATACGTGGTTCGTCTGCCACTCCTGCGCCGCGAGGAAGAAGAACCGCGAGAGGCGGTACAGCAGGATGAACGGAGCCAGCACAAAGTTGAGCACACCTGCGATCACGAAGCGCTTCTTGAGCATCTCGACGTTGTGGATCACCGACGGAGCCAGGTTCAAGTCGGCGTCGAACATTTGGTCCAGCAGACAGATATTCAGGTTCGCCTCCATGTTTCTCGAGCACATGATGTGCGACGTGGACAGAAACTGTAGCGACGTGGGCAGCAGGTTTTTGCTTTGGAACAGCGAGTGGTTCATGAAGGCGATGAGATAGTTATCGCGGCGCATGATGCGTCGAGCAAAGTCGTGGGGTGACGACAGCAGAGCCGGGTCGATCTGCAGCTTGTAGGACGACAGCTGCCTCATGTTCACCGGCGCGTTGGCTCCATTCACAAGGTCCAGCACTCTCGTGACCACTTCGTCCCACGCAATAGTCTGCACCTGTCGTTCGTCGATCCTCAGGCGTTCCTTGTAGAACACCTCCATCTCCCTGGTGTCTCTCAGCGTGCCAATGAGTTGAAAAGCTCTGGACACCCAGTACACGAAGAACATGACGAAGTAGAACGCCCCAACGAGCCCCAGCACCCCGTTGTTGTCAGCTCGGCATGTGATGTAGTGCTCCATCTCCTGCTTGCAGCCGCCACTCTCCGGGTGGCGGTGGCACTCCAGCAGCGGCCCCCACTGCACGCAGCCCAGCATGAAGCTGGAGAGTAGCACACTGAACAGTCCGGTCACGAGGCTCACGAGCTCCACCACCACGATACTCCAGAAGCCCTTGTGGTAGTAGTAGTTGTACAGTGTGATGAGGAACGCGTCCAGGTTGGGGACATTCCCGTATCTGTCGGGCACGGGGGACACGCGCCCGATAGATGGAGAGCTGCTTTGTCCATTGGGCCGTCGTTGACCTCCAGGCAGCGCCGTCTTGGCCGTGTCCAGCACCTCGCGGAACAGCGTCGAGATGGCGGGGAGGTGCACGTTAACACGCAGCGACGGCAGCGGCGCGGCCGAGGAGGACGCGGGACCGGTGTGACCGCCTAGAGCGGAGTCCTGGCTGCTTGGTCCGCCGAATGGGCGCGCGCGGTGGTCATCCTTGAGCTCGTTCCAGAGCAGTTCGTCCTCCTCCTCGGCGTGGCCCAAGTGGTCGTCGCTGGCGGCGAGTAGCGACTCGTCCATGGCGAGATAGGCGGCGAATGCGGTACGACCGGGTAGAGGAGGCGACGGAGCTGCAGATGCACAGGTTGAGAGGCGTCGGGGAAGGCTTCCTGGGGCAGCACGGAGAGAGAGAGCTGGAGGACGTGGAGAGGCTCTTTCTTTAGGGATGAGACTGAGAATTAGATGGATACTTTGCGAACTTAATGTGTGGAAAGGTGCGCACTTAGATGCACTTTGGTGTGGTGTACATAAAAGCAAGTTGAAGTGACCTTCACATCATGGTCCACATTTGGTGCACGTGGTAAGGAGAAACGGGTTTTAATTGGACTGAACTGGAATAAACTCAGTGGCGGAGGTCGTCCGTCACTTGCAGGTCGGGCCTCTTTGAGATGGTTAATCACCGCGTGGTTGCCGTTGTGAAGGACAAGCTGGCGGCGCTCTGGATAGCGGCGCAGGAGGAGCTCCAGGGGCAGTATTCCACGCAGCGGGTGCAGGCTCTCTTCGCCTACAGCAACGACACGAGCGCATTACGAGTATTCTTCGTGTTGGTGCTGACGCCACTGCCCTGTCTAATGATCACGACGGTCGTGGACGTGGTGCACTTGCGCCCCATCACGGCGGGGGTCCACGCGAACGAGCTCTTCTTCGTGCGCGCGTTCGTGTCTTTCTGGGTCGCCAGCGTCATGACGTACGTCCAGTTCTAGCACATTGTGGCGGAGGCGCCGCTGTCCTCCGCGCAGATTACTATCAGTGGGGCTGTGGTGGGAGGCCTGACCGCCGCTGTGATGTACGCGCTCGCTCTCGTTATCGGATTCCCGCTGCCTTTCAGCATTGCAGTGGTGTCTCCAGCTTGGCTCACACTTCTCTTGCTGCCCTTGGCTTCGTGGATAAAGCGAGTTTACTCTAATCAGACGGTTTGGCCTCACGTGGTAAACTCGCTCAAAGTAATGATGTGTCAGGAGACGCTCATTGTTGTCTACCCGGCGTACTTTTACATTTTCACGACGATCCCATCAAGTGGCAAGACGGCGTTTGCCCTTCTCTTACCGGTTATCAAGCTCGTCTTGAGGAATTTTATGGCCAATGCGGTCGCACATTTGAACGATGATGTCCCCGAGGTCGTAATTCTTAACGTCGAAGTGTTTAGTGCGCTGTTCGTGGCGTATTGTATGCAGAACACGCCGTCTGTCAAGACGACGTTCGTGCTGATGGCGGTGGACGCGCTTCAGATGAGCGCGTCGTTGTATGATATTGGCCACGTCATTCAGCGCATGAAGACGTTAAAGAGAGAAAGTGAGGCGACAAGTGCGCTCCTAAAACGCAGCAGGCGGCAAAGTGTAGAGTTCAACCTGGCCCAGGCCATTTTCAACCGGCAGATGAAGCAGCGCAGACCATCGGCATCGATCCCCTTGCGTTTAGTGTCAACGATACTGAAGCTTTCTTCGTCCGTCCACCCAGTTAAAGCTGCCCCGATTGAAGACCAACAGGAATCCCAAATGTACGCGGTTACGTCTCCAGTTGTTGCTGGACCGAGCGGGCGTGACTTGACGAGCTCGACAACTTTGGGCCTTGAGTTTGAATACGTACAATTACTGCGAAAGGTGATGTACATTACGGAGTTTGTAGTGCTGCTGAACTACGTGGAAGTTGTGATTCCGTGTATTTTCTGTGAGTATGCTAACTTTCTGCATAAAATGTTGGAGGCGAAAGTGATATTAACTCAAGTTTGCTATACGGACAGCGGCGTATTTGTTCATAATGTACCACCTCCCGAATCGCGCGTACTATGAGCAAATAGCGGGCATGGATCCAACGCACCTACGCAGCACTCTATTCAGCGTGTTGCTGTACTCTGGGCTTCAACTAATTTCGCTGGTCGTTCTCAACTACGTCTTGTGGCGCAAGTTGAAATTCTCGGTCTTCTGTCAGCTGGCTTTCGTGCTGGAAAAGCAGTGGAAGCAAGTACAACACAAGCTCGTGTTCTGGGTCTTTTACAACGTGCAGGCTTCGCTCCAGCATTTCGGTAAGTTTACTTATATGCTGCGTCAATAATTTGTTATGCTAAAACTGAAAATGCCCCTAGGCTCAGACTACACTTTCAAATTTGCCTGGATGCAAAAGGATCCCCGCCCACTTAACTTGTAAATACATTACCGATGTGAAATGCTGACTGGATAGTTTTTTTACGGCCTGCCTCCTATGCGTTTAGCGTTTACGGTTAAAACGATAATCCGTAACCGTTAGGTCATTAACATTTTGCACAGCAGCAAAGCTCCCGAGGGTCAGCTCACGGAGCTTTAGGCGCTTGGGCTCAGTACCTGTTGCTTTGAGCGCAGAAGACTTGCCAAACACACTGTTTGCCCACTCAGCGTATTTGGGATTGCGAGAGAACTGCGCCCCAGCGCAGCCTCCATTACACTAGGCTAGAGTATGCAATACTAAACTTAAGTGAGCTGCAGCACTGCTTCAACTGCGACAGGGAACAGGAACACGACAGAACCCACACAATAGTTCACACTCCCACTTCGTGTTGCTTGACCTGTCTGAAGTCAGCAGGTTGCTCGCAGCGCGTAACTACGCGTTGTCGGGCACCGGCAACACATTCAGGCTTTGCCGCAGCTTGCAGAACTGCTGTGGGCCTAGCGGCTTGGTGAAGATGTCGGCGACGTTGTCCTCGCTTGGGCAGTACGTGACCCGGAACACGTTGCGCTCAACGAAGTCCCGAATCTTGTGGAACTTGAGATCCACACTGCGCACCTTGTAGTTGCTGCCAACTTCGCTGATCACTTTGATCGCAGCTTCGTTATCCTCAAACAAGATAGTTTGCTTTGCCCGCCGGAGCTTCAGCTCCTCAAACAAATCATGAGTCCACATGATCATGTTCGAGCACTCGCTCGCAGCCACGAACTCCGCACTGCATGTGTCGTCCGTGATGATCGGCTGCTTCTTGCTCTTGTAGGCAGATGTGCAACCGTTGAGTTGCAGCACATACCCAGTAATGGAACGACGGCCATCTTTCTCATTTCCGAGGTCTGCGTCAGCGTAAGCAGTCAGCTCTAATCCCCAAGGCAGTCATATTCCACACCAATCCGTACTCACGAGTACTTTGCAGGTACCGGAGAACACGCTTGGCCAGCACGAAGGGCTCCTTCGTGTAGCAGGTCAGGAATTTTCCCAAAGTCCGTACCGCGTTTGCAATATCTGGGCGAGAGCAGCCACCAGATACTGCAAAGAACCAACAATGCACTGATAGTCCACATCAGGATCCATGTTAACGCACACAGTCTCTCTATCGGGATCTCCTGGCAGCGGAAAGTTGCCTTTCGCCTGTGGTGTGGGCGTGGCCTTGCAGTTTGCCATCTTGAATCGCTCAAGAATCCGCCCGATATACCCACGCTGCGAGATCGACAGAAACTGGCCGGGTACGTATTTAATCTCCATCGAAAGCAAGTGGCTCACATCACCCAGATCCTTGACTTCGAACTTCTTCGCAAGCTCCGTCAACCCAAGTTTGATGTTCTCCGTAGTTGCGGCAATCACAATGTCGTCAACGTACAAAGTCAAAAAGATCTATTCAAGGAAAAAACACGCCGAGAATTGCAGTGACCTCCGCAAGAGATTTTCCGCTGAGAAGCAATTGTAGCGCCATGCGGTTCTTCTCTTCGGCCATCTTGTCCTTAGACCGCTGGAGTCGGTCACGCTCACGATCATCGAGCTCCAACTGCCGGAAGCGACCATCTTGCTCAATTGGTTGCTGCTTCAGCTCGCAATCCTTCTTCAACCGCTTTTCGCTTAGTTGCAACCTCTTGTCAGCCGCTTCCGTAGACACGCTTGCAAAGTCACGCCGTTTGGCGTTGTTGGCCTTTTCGACGCCTTTGGCGTCTCCCCGAAGAACACTGACCGGTTTGCTTTGAGATGCCAATGCCGGTGGAGCTTGCATAGTGCTCGAGGGGGTTGTTGCGGAGGCCTCACTTGTGGCAGCGGTGCGTTCAGTTTCCTCTTGTAGCGGTGGTTGGGGCGAAGCAAAGAGTTGAAGTTGGAGATCCAAGCCTGGTGGTGTTATCCCAAAGTCGAGTGAGGGCAGCTCCACATCGCCTGCCTGACTAGCGGTTGGAGAGTTCGGTTACGACGTCGTCGGGGAACTGAAGACCTCATCATTGCCTGGCATGCTGACATCGTCATCTAAGGTCCAGTCGTCGTCGTCCTCTTCACATTCAGGGGCGATTATGTGCGATGACGGCTCCACGTTTGACTGCTGGCCAAAGATTTCATCAATCCGGTAGTAGAACGGACAGACTTCTCGACCATGTCCCGCAACGTCATGCCTTGAGCACGCATTTCGTCGGTAATGCCAAAGCCTGTTTGCTTGGCCAGCTGATCATGGGTCTTTCGGTAGCGTCTAAAGTGAGACGTCCAGCGACTTTGACAGACCTTTGGACTCCACAGCTTCAGAAGCTGTTCGTCAGCGTGTCCTTGGGCATGCATGTGCTGCAGGGACTTGCTGTGTACGTACAGCGCCATCCGTGCGAAGCCTTCAATTTTGGTGATGCCAGCACCATGAGCAACGTTTTGCCCCGTAGCCGCTTCGCCCGTGATGATCTTGTAGTTTGACGGCGTCTCCAGCCATTCCACCATCGCCTCCAGCTGCACGTGAGTCGTGTGCTGAAACTTCGGAACCTTCACCGCCTTGAACACGGACGCCGCCGGCTTGGGCTGCTTGGTAGCTTCCGGCTTCTTTTTTAGCTTGTCACGCGTGGTCGTACCGGCGGTCGCTGGGCTCTTGTGCTTCTGTGTAGTCTTCGCGCGAGGCTTAGCGCTAGCTTTGGGCGGCATTCCGCTTCGGTTTGGCAGCTAAAGCTTAGAAGGTTGTCTGCGCAGCTTCGTCAGGTTACGAAATGAGGGCACAGGTTCGAGGTTGGCCTTACCAAGAGCGGCGGCAGCGCGCGTGAGCATGCAGAGGTCTTGCCGATGCTGAGGCGAAAGACCGTAACATCATGTTGTATGCGTAAGCGAATTGGGGTCACAGCCTCATTTCTGCTGTCAATAGAAATTAGGCCAAGAAATGAGGGCTGGGGGGCTCATTTCGAGAAACAAGGCCGAGAAATGAGGAAGTGAAACCCCCTAATAGGGGGTTTCAGTTCCTAATTTCTTTTGACAGCAGAAATGAGGCTGTGACCCGCTTGCTTCGAAGTTGTACGATCCAAGTCTGCGAATCGCCTCGGGTTCAAGATCACGATCCTTCGCTCACAAGACAAGAAGCGAGCGCCTGCGCAAGTGGAAAGAGGAGAGGACTGCGCAGGCGAAAGGAGAAAGAGGACAAGTGAACTTCGCGTTGTTGCCGTCTCTCCGCGATGAGTGATCAGCGCTACATCAAGGAGGGATGGCTCATGAAGCGCAGTCGGTCGC
>JAIKVJ010001113.1:0-14595 GCA_024679225.1 Phytophthora pisi
GCTCGCCCTTCATGCCCACCTGCGTCTCGTAGCCGTCCGGGAACTTGGTGATGAAGCCGTGCGCGTTGGCCATCTTGGCGGCTTCTTCGATGTCCTGCTGACTGGGTTTGTCCGCGAGTCCGTAGGCGATGTTCTCGGCGATGGTGCCGATGAAGAGCGTGGGATCCTGTCCGACGAGTCCGATCTGGCTGCGCAGCCAGTTGAGGTTGAGCTCTTTGGTGTCGACGCCATCGAGCAGCACTTGGCCCTCAACCGGGTCGTAGAAGCGCTCGATGAGCGAGACGCAAGTGCTCTTGCCACCTCCACTGGGTCCACAGAATGCGACAGTCTGTCCAGCCTCAATCGTGAAGTTGTAGTTACGGAGGACTGCGACTTCAGGTCGTGTGGGGTACCGGAAGCTGACGTTCTTGAACTCAATCCTGCCGGCAAGGTACGCGGGCTGAAGTCCAGAGTCGTCAAAAGAATCAATCGGAGGCTCCCGGTCTCGAAGACTCACGATTGCTTTGCCAGCCTTGAGTGCATGATCCGAGTCCGCGATGAACGTGGACGCCATGCCGATGCCCTGCGACGCCATCATGATGGCCATGAGTGTCCGCATGAGTTCCTTGAACGTGATATCGCCGTCGTCTACGAGTTTACCACCGAACCAGAACGCGAGCGCATACGCTGCGAAGAGAATGAAAGACCCAAAGCCCAGAGCGAAGCCGTTGACATGAGCCTCCCGACGACCGCGAGTCAGAGGCTCCTGAAGAAGGTCCGAAAACAGTCCCGATAGCGATTTCTCGAGACCGAGAGATGCCACCGTGCGGATGTTGCTCAAAGCTTCTGAAGCGTGAGCGCCGACCTCCGATAGTTCGTCCGACAACCCACCGGCAGTCTTCATGTGCTTTCCACGCGCGGCTTGACCCATGATCAGGAACGGGAACACCACCAGCATCACCAGCGTCAAGAGCCAACTACCGAGAGCGAACGAGATCACCAGCGCAGCGACGAACGTGAATAAAACTTGGACGACGCGTCCCTGCGAGTCACCCGAGATCAGAGCAACTTTCGTGGCGTTTGTCGACAGATCGGCTGTCAACGCACCTGTGACGTTCTTCTTCTCGTCGAAGAATCCGACGTTCTGACGGCAAAGCGCAGTGAAGTGGATGTCTCGCAGGCGAGTTGTCAGCTTCTCGGCCATGTACTTGAACGTGTAGTTCTGCACGGCAGCACTGAGGAACACAACGATCGCCCCACCGATGTAGCAGAGACCGTAGATCATAACGTCGTGCTTGAGGTCGTCCAGAGGAGATTGATCGTGAGAAGTTTGGTACTCGGTGTACTTCTCCGTCATCGTCACCACCAGCTCGCTGATTAAGACAGACGAAATGGGCAGTGCAGAGCCCATGATCGCAGATGCAACGATTCCGGAGACGAAGGCCTTTCTCTCCGGGCGGCTCAACGCAATCGCGTCAAAGATTGAAAACTTCGAGGAACTCGTGTCGTCCGTGGACGCGATGTCGAACGCTTTGAGACCAGCTTCGTCGTCGTACGCAGAACGACTGCTTGGTCGTCGATTTAGTGTCGGGTAGTTTGGTCCAGAGTGATTTTCGCTGCTCATTGCAGCTTGAGCCTCACTCATGTCCTTCTCCTCTTGAATCCTGTAAAGGTTCTGGTACACTCCGTCGTCGATCCTGACCAACTCGTCATGAGGTCCTTCTTCCACGACGTGGCCACCATTCACCACAACAATCTTGTCCGCGCGACGAACTGTGCTTAGGCGATGAGCGATCACCAACGTCGTCATGTGCGTCTTGTCCATCAGATCGTTCAGTGCAGCCTGCACCATGCGCTCACTCTCGGCGTCCAAAGCACTCGTCGCCTCATCCAATACCAAGATCTTCGGTTCGCGGACAATGGCACGGGCAATGGCAACGCGCTGCTTCTGACCTCCAGACAGCGACACACCCTTCTCCCCCACCAGCGTGTCGTACTGCTCCGGCAACGACATGATGAAGGTGTGCGCGTTGGCCAGCTTGGCCGCTTCGATGACCTGCTCGCGCGTGATCCCCTCTCCGCCAGCCGCGATGTTCTCGAAGATACTGGTCGCGAACAGTACGGGCTCCTGCGACACGAGTCCGATCTGCCCGCGCAGCCACTTGACGTTGAGCGTCTTGATGTCGCGTCCGTCAAGCAGAATAGAGCCGCTGCTGGGGTCGTAGAACCGTTCGAGCAGTGAGATCAAAGTGCTCTTGCCGCCTCCACTGGCACCGACAAACGCGACAGTCTGGCCAGGTTCGATGGTGACGTTGTAGTCATTGAGGATTTGCACATCAGGGCGACTCGGGTACGTGAAGTTGACGTTGACAGCTTGGATACGCCCGACGCACGACTCTGGTTTATCTCCAACTTTCTCTTTCGACGCGTCGATGGCGGATGCAGTGTCAAGTATCTTGTAGATCGCAGCCGCAGCTCCCTTTGCTTCAGCTACGGCCGTGATATTGGGCGAGATCTGCGAGAGCGAAATCGTCCCCATCAACACACCGAAGAAGGCCTGGAACACTGTGCCGGGCGACGCCTCCGCTCTCGCCACCTTAGATCCACCGTACCACAGCCCCGCAGCGTACATGAGCCAGATGCTGCCCATCATGCAGCCGAACACACACGCCGAGCGCTTGGAGATGGCGATGTTGCCCGTCTCCACCAGCACGGCGCGCTCGTTGTACTTGTCGATCGCGCGCTTCTCCCCGTTCAGCGACGCCACCGTGCGGATGGAGCCGAGCGTCTCCTCCGCCACGGCGCCAGCCTCCGCGTACATCTTCTGAGAGAGCACGGCGCGCTTCCGGAAGAGCCGCACCATGTACTTGAGCGAGAGCACCATGAAGGGCATAACGCAGGCCATGACAAGGCTCATATCCCAGCCGCGTGCAAATCCGATGATGTAGCCGACGAAGAACTGGCACGTGAACTTGATCGAGTCGCTGAGCTTCTGGCCCATGCCGTCCTTGATCTTGACCGTGTCGCCCGTGATGCGGCTGGACAGCTCGAAGGCGTCGCTGCGGTCGTACCAGCTCACGTCCAATTGAGCATGTGCGCGAAGACCTGGCCGCGCAGCGCCTTCATCTGGCGCTCGGCCGAGTTGCAGAACAGGATGTAGGCCAGGCTGTCGGTGGCGAACAGCGCCACGGCGATGAGGAAGTAGTAGAGCGCGGCGCGGTTCACGGCGTCGCGGTCCACGCCGCCGCCCGCCTGGGCGAAGGCGTCGATGGCCGTGCCGAAGGCCAGCGCCATGCACGGGAAGATGGCGCCGTTGACGCCGGCAAACACGGCGCCCAGCACGAGCTGCAGCTTGTCGGCGGGCGTGGCGAAGCGGTAGAGCGCCAGGAACGGCAGCGACTTGTCCTCCGCCAAGAGCGGCGCGTTCTGTGCAGCGGGCGCATAGGAGGCGGAGCTGCTTCTGCTGGGGCTCTTGGGGGTGCCCTTCGGCGTCGCGAGGGCTGCGTAGGGCGCGTGGGGCGGGGACTTGGAGCGCGACATCTTGGACGGTAGCAGGTCTTGGACTGGGGTCTCGAGCTCGAGCCTGAGCCGCCTGCGCCCGACGCCGCAATTTGCCGAATGAGCGCGGACGTCCGTCGAGCGGTGATCAAAGCATCAAATTGATCAGTAGGAATGCTGGTCGTTCTGGTGTTAAAAACGGGGCACATGACGGATTTCGCTAGTTTTACGTCGGGATGTTGAACCCGGGCTCACGAGATGTGGACGTGCTGTGCTGTGCTGTCTGGCTGTGGACGCCGGAGGTGAAGGCGCTGGCATCGCGCTTGGGCGGCGAATGGAGGCGGCAGCACGTCAAGTTTTCTGATCGCTCAACATTCCGTTTGATCCGTGATAGGGGGCGTATGAGTGTTCGCAAGCGATCCCACGGTCTTAGTCGATTACGTATGGACCAAAAACGCATCTTTAGTCTGGTCTATTTCTGGCGGGACCAATTCGCCGATCGAAAACTCTCATGTGGGAATCTTTAGCTCTCAGCTTGACAGATCGAGCCTCAAACTTCTCCGTGTTCTGCTTTGCTATATTATTCACTTTGGAATCCGCAGCAACCAGCTACAATGGCCGACCTCGCCAAGACTGACAGCAGCCGTGCAGCCGTTCCCGTCGACGCAACCACGCGTTGCTGTTCAGCCAGTCACCGAGCTTCGGACGTCTCATTCGGTATCGATGCATGATCCTGTCGAGGTTGATGGCATCACTACCTTTGCAGCTCCGCCTGCACCAGCGTACCGCTACAAGATCTCCTTGAAGAGTAGGAAGTTGCGAATCTGGATTGAGGACTGCCAAACCAAGCAGCAGTGGTGCGTGATAAGTTATTATGTAGTGCTTTGTTGGTGGATTTGTCGACTAAAAGGATTTTTTTCTTCATGTAGGTGCACGAGCGACCTGACCATTGATAACTACGTGGACATCAGCAACGCTGCCCTTGGGACTGAGGCATCAGACTACAGCGAAGTACGTAACACACCGCACTATAGTTCTTCTTGTTCCAGTAAACTATGTCGACTGACCGAAATTTTTGCATTTTAGTGTTTTCGTGCTCTACTAGACAACGTCGTGGAAGATGCAAGTGATTTCCCCCGAACGTTCAAACGTATTAATGGCGATGCCTTCCGCCTGGAGATATCGATGAAGGTCCAAGTTTTGACTCGGACTAGGATGGCTACCTACTCATTTGACCTGGAGCCGATCTCGGTGGAGCGTATTGACGTCTTGGAATCGCGTATGCGGGACTTGCAGGATGAAGTTAGGGCCCTCCGGTCCGGATCTGGTCATAATACTGCAGTAGAGAAACTGCAGAACACGGTGGAGAGGCTTCAGTAAAATCTGGCAGACCGTGAAGCCCTTAACGAAGCTGAAGGGGGTCCTATTGTCATCGAGGTGCAGGCAACAGACAAGGCCTCCAAGAATCGTGTGTGCTGGTCAAAGTTGGAGGGCTACTCGAATGAAAACGATGGGATTATCAGGAATTTGGAGCCGGGGGCCTATTTGGTGGTGGCCGTTATCTCTTACGTTTGCAGCTGCAGCAACTACACTATCGATGTGATGAATGGGCCGAAGCGCATCATGCGTGCATACTGCGCCAGAGACGGCCAAAGCAACTCCACCAGCACGCTGATGTGCATTTCGCGAATGGATAAGGGGGAGGAACTGTCTTTCGAGTCTGAGAGCCGCCACCAGCTACTTGACGCTGACTCGTCTGGGTTAGTAGCAACGAAGCTTAAGGGCGCAAGTGCACAGTCGCGCAGCGGAAAAAACTTCATACTTAGTATGAGCGTTTGATTCACACCGATCGTATTTTCAGAGTATTTAAAAAATAAAAAGCACGCGAGTTATCTGCGAGATCTCGTCTTAGCACAATGATTCGCAAATTGAGTGGGATCTCGATAACAGGGACAGCGATGCCTCAGCTCAAGAGCCTCTGTAGGTGCTTCCTGCGATGGAAGCGGCAATTTTGAAGTGGAATCGTATTTTTTGCGGTAACTTCAGATGCATATTGTCATTTTTGTAATTCCCTTGTAGCGAGGTGTTACGGTACTTTTAACAAAGTTCGCGAAACATCAAAATATTTCAACTTTCAAATTTGAGCATGAGCCGTCGCCTCGGCCTGCCCGTACCGTTCGGGCTTACAAGCTCACTCTTCGATGGAGAAAGATGGCATCGGAACTCGGCCCGGACGACGGAGGAGGGCCATTCGGCGGCCCTCTGCATTTGATCACTTTTTCGACCCGCCCTCCATCCCTTGGGGTTGCCACTCGGCACCTTGCTCCTCAAGCAAGGAACCTCATGACTTTGTTATTCGTCAATGGTATTACTGACGCAGTGATCGAATAGGAGTTATCGCGTCGGTGTCGTCTTTGGTCTTTTCGGTGGTTGTCTGTGGTTTGGCGCTCGCCTTCGCTGTTTCAAGAGAAACTGTAATCCGCCGTGGCAATCAAGACAGTTTAGGCGCAATTCGACTCAAGGAGCGAGGTTTTCAGCTTGCCATCAAAGTCCTGAGATGCGTGACCGACGTCCTAAAGGTTGCATGGAGGATTCGAGTACCCCAAGCAAGACAAGGCATGTGGCAGACTCCAGATACCGAATAAAGGCTTTCTCTTTCTTTTATATCAGTTCCTAGACGGAAAAAAATGTTCGTGTCACTCAGATTATTTCGAAGTGCGCTCAAAAATACACTACTAACGTACAATTCCATTTGGGGGTACTGGCTGATCTAGTTGGCGTTTGGACTAGAGCTCGAGGCGTCGTCCGGTGCTTACTACTCCAGGAAGATAACACAAAATCGAGTAATTTAGATTACGATAGATGGTTTCAAAACTTCATCGGGGTGCACTGAAGGCACAAACAAACAAACATTGGTTCACAATTTTTCTTTCCTGCTAAAGCTATCTTCGAACCATATTCATTAGTCTTCCACGGCTAAATCGGCTGATTATTGGCGACACGAGCGGCTATAAATGCCTTCGCGGAATACTACAGTAGTCCCCCCAAGAATGGTTATCATTCGTGGGAGTGTGGTTGGCTTAAACAAGTCCATGCGTGACCGAAGCAGGACCGTGTAGACATCAATTTTTTGTCTGCTTTCTCGTGGGTTTACTGGAATCTCTAACGCAAATGCGCGCAACCAATTTAGCCATAAGTTTCTTTTTTTTCTTTGCTTGCATGTACTAGTATGAAGCTGTTAGTCGAGCCCCAATACTGTGCTGATAGTGGATAGCGTGCTGTGCACTAAGCACACGAGATCAGTTGGCATCTAACGCCAATACGAAAGAAAAAATCAATTTGATGGTAGTTACTCAGTCAAGTCTTTTCTTGGAACTATCCAGGATTGGGGACGCGAAAGCTCTCAATCAGAAGTTATCCGGTCCTCCTCGCCGCACAACGCAAAAACCGCAAGTGACGATGAAGTGGATGTGGTGTGGTGTTTTTGGCGAGCACAACTGCTTTCCTCAGCACCAAGAAGACAGCCAAACGTTTGGGGGCATGGCTCTTAGCATTCACCAAACAATCCAATGTGAGCAGCCTGTCAGCACGTTCATCATGTTTCGAGCCTGGAGGAAAGAACGCGACGGTGAACCAGCACGCTGGCTGAGGGGTGACGATCCGGAATGCTGGAATCTCCTAAACGGAGAGCTTACCCCTGAGCTTCGAGCTTTACTGACGGATGAGAACCGGTTGGACCCTGACCAGGAGGTTGGCAAGGCACAGTTCGCCTTCCCCGATCACCGCACCGCCGACGACGTCCATGTGATTGTGGTGTTCCCCCCACAGATGCGACACAGTATCTGGAAAAGACTCACAGCAGTGCGGATTTGGCGACGGTCTGCTCAAGACTCTACGGTTTGTGCACCTTCGATTTCTTCATCTGGGCGTCAACTGCAAACAACAACACTGAGGGTTTCTGACCTGGTGACTGAGCAGGTGTCGTCACGACGGCGGTTTGGCTGGTTAAGATTTCGATCAAAAGCCACTTCGGGATCATTCTCGCGGATGTTGGACAAGTTGTCTCCCCATTGAGCAAGACCATTTAGCCAGTGCTCGAATTGAAGAACCCGCCTCGGGTATTGTCATCACATACAGCCCACCTACACCTATTTACCCTAATCGCACTAACAAGCTGAAACCGATCTACACTTGGAGCAATGCAAGGCAAGCATGTGCATCTATTTATCTAGCAACAAAACTCATCGTCGAAGTCGTCAGTCGCGGATCTTGGCCTACCGCCTTATCAACGCCAAATAGACAATAAGCTAAGACGCCTGTTTGACCAGCGTTGTACATTTTGACACCCTGAGCTCTATTGCCTTTAGCTGGCAAGCTCCGCAGCAAGTTTAGCGAGGATCTGTCCTTGCCAAGCGGTGTCAATACGGTACCTACACCCACCGTATGGGCTTTTCGCTTGTCTGCTCTGCTTGGCTCTGCGTACAGCAGCTCGATGCTGGCGCGACCGCGCTTCCAGCTCTGCGTGAGCGTTTGCCGACTTTGGTTGGGTAGTGTAGGGTAGAAATTGTTGATGGTGGCAAGGAAGGATATTGCCATGCTTGGACAAGTACTTTCAGCTTATGGGCAGCCGGGGACGACGTCACCGAGTGCTTTAATGCCTTCCTCTCCTTTACGTCAGGCACCACCCAGCAGTTCTCGATCAAGATTGCTGCCACAGGTTGACTAAGGCAGGGAATGTACCACCCACGGCGCCACCCATACCTCCATGCACCAACATCAGAAAGTGGGCGAGAATTAGCCTCAGTCCCAGTACTAATGTACATCTAGTACCAGCATTTTACATCACAGGTGTTCCCAGCCCAGTCGAAGACGATCTAGTTGGTCCATGACATCGATCTGCAATTTCCCCCCGTCGGCAACAGGTACTGAAAATATCGAGGTGCAACAGAATGTGAGATGAGGAACACTGCAAACTATGAGGGAGTGTCCGGTGGTCGCAATCGTGGCCATGATTGCGAACAATGGCAGCGTCACGCTTGTATAATCGTTGGTGCTTGTCGCTTACTTGAGTGAGTTTAGCGACTTTGCTTAGTGTGAGACAACGACTTACAAAGCCGGCATGCTTAACCCCAGTGAGCCATTTCGGTAGGATAAACGGAAGGATCAATTTTTAAGCGTCTCGTTTGGGACGACGACGTATCGTTTGCGTGAAAATTAGGTATCACCATGACGAGAAGGGCTTAATTGACAACATAAACTAAGACGATATGGAGTTCATTTAATTTGACCTCGCTACGGCTTCCTCATCTGAGGCACCTAGAATCAGCTCAAAAACGCGTTTTATCCTAGCTGCTAGGATAAAAAAATCTGGAGCTACGACCGAGGTTCTTCTGGTATTCAAGGGCGTCACGACGCATTAACCAACGAGAGGCGTGCCGATCGCCGAAGTGGTTTGGCAACGTATCTTGCCACTTCGCGTTCGTTCTGTTGCAGCGAAGAGCTCGATCGTTTGCGAGAAGGTGGAGGAGCGCGGATTTGTTTCGACTTCTTTGTCATTAGCCGACATGCCGCTGGTAGGTTCGCATCTTCATGAAAACGATCGAAACACGATTGCCCGTTTTCCCACCGCTCAGTGTGGCACAGCGCTACCTCGCAGATCGAGCACTGATATCTGGTCTTGTATCCCAGCCGCGTGTGAGGTACATTCTCCTCGCTGTGGTCTCGTTCGCAGCACAAGATGCAGCGAAGCTGCTTGTCATTGGGCAGCAATTTCTGCATGAGACGCTCGTATTAGTTTGGACGTTTTCTCTGCGATATGCTTATGTAGATATATCACCTCGTTGTGAAGTTCGTAATTTGTTATCCGGAGTTTTCGCCATTCAGCATCATCGTTGAAGTGGTCGCGTACATAGTACGCGAACGAGTGATGTTTCGGAGTTATAAGACCCATCTCTTCCGTGCTCCCGGTGTTGGCATCAATTTCAGTAAGTGCTTGCCTCGGCTCATCGTCATCCCCGCCGACAAGAACTCCTAAGCAACTTGCAGCATCGCGGCAAAAATCACGAATCGTGCCCCGTTCGCTCTTGTGCTGCTGATAGTTGCTGTACGTCTTACATCGGACCTGGTCCGTTAGATATGTTGCGCTCTACAGAAACACAATCCACGACACAATGCATGAGCTAAAACCATCATATTGCACTCAGTTGAAGAAATTACCTGTAGTAGCTGGAAAGATTGAAACGCATTGTAGACAAGTGTCAGCAAAAACCGCTGCCAGATTGCAGCAAGCGGCGGCAAATGTTCATGTCGCGATTTGGTGTTTTTCACGAAGCGCGAATATACGTCGATGTCACCCTTTACGCGGTTCCATGTAGCAATTGCTGTCGGAATGATGTGGTTTGCTGACGGCAAGGGCCGTCCAAGCTCGTCAATCTTTGCGTTCATCTCGCGCCATAAGGAAAGATGCAGGCACAGTGTCGACGCGTCTTCGCAATGGTCAAGCTCTTCCGTAGTGAATGCCTGTATCGGAGTATCAGGAGAGTAGATCAACTCAAGGCAGGCCTCTTTGACGCTCATAAACGCAAGCAAATATGCGGCTTCAATGTCAGCGCCGATGGTGACATGAACCACGCGAATAATCGATGTCGGCGACGCGTAGATAATGAAGCCATCTCTCAAAGACCCACCAATAATATTTTGAAGGAGCTGGGAACGATGACCCTGCTCTGGGATCAGTTGTTTGAAGTTCACACTGTCCGAAGCCGACTCCAACGTGATCGAAGCAAGCCTTCCCCAACGTTCGGCAAGGTCGCTTTCGCTTTCAATCGTGCCAGCACTGGTTCTCGTTTTGTACTCCAACACAGCATAATATCGATCTGCGCTTGAAGGGGCAGCTACCAGAGCGATATCATCAGGAGAGAATGCTAGATAGTTGTGGCCTTTACTATAATAACAAAAAAATAAGAGTCAGTATGCATTCGCTCAAAAGGCTAGTTGTCATACGTACCGACACAGCAGCCCGTACAACCTCGTCTCCACAATACGGAAGCACGAATGGCGCTCGAAAAAAGAAATCACTCGCGAACAAATATTCGCTTCGTTCTTTGAACCAATTTTCATTTCTATAGAGGATTTCGGAGTCATGAACCACGGTGCAAAAATGGGTGCTTCTGGGCTTTTGCCTCTAACGGCTTCACCTCGACGTAAATTAGCGATCTCGGGGTTCGAAAGCCGATCAATTAGCTCGCGTTTGTTGCCAGAGGTTGTAATACCACGGTCACGGTAGAGCTGCTGCAACTCCTTGTTTTTGGTCTTGTCTAGAACGGTTCTAGCAAGCCGATCTGGGGCGGGTTCACAGCTTCTAAATTCGCCACTAATCGGGATACTTAGGAGTTTTAGTAGGAGTTGAACCGAGGTGTGTCCTGCCAAATCGTAATACTTCTCCAAATTCGAGTCGTTTTCATCGTTTCTTGAGGCGAATGATCGTAGAAGCTCGATCGCTACAAGCCCAGTAACACGGAATTTACGCATGACAAACTAGTCAGGCGTGCGTTGGCATTGAAAGCTTGACTACAAGCTTTTCAAAATCTTGAAATTGGCACCCTGAGCTCAGTCGCGGCTCTGGTGCCGAGATGTAGGTCCACTTCCCTGGTCCGGCAGATTTTACAGAGGTGTTGCACAGCACGACCTCCCCGAGGTCACCCCGATACGCCAACGCGTTCATCATAGTTGTCGCCTTGCCTTGTGCTGAATGGGCTACGACCTTCGACGTGGCCCACTTAGTTGTCTTTGCTCCCTTCTCACTGACCCATTTTTGACGCTTGCTCGCTGCCTTGACCATACGTAAACGGAAAACTTCCGTTGTGCTTATGGGTCCCGATAATTGCTGCTCCACACTCCATAACTTGCTGGTTTACCTCTTTCGATTGATATCCTCTATCCAATGCGAATATAACACCAGGAAGTCGAATCTGACTGTCCGTAGAAACTCCACACAGCGATCGCATAATTATTCGAACCACGTCAACAGTGATCTCACCTCGGGAGGCAACATGACCACCCAAAAACAACCCAGTAGCCAGTGACGCCACGCCATGCTGTACTGGACCAAATCTTTAAAATTAACAAGGTATTAGACGTTCATTTGTGATTGAAGAAGCGGTTAGATCATGCGACAAGCAATACTTACCCTTTTGCGGGGTTTCGGGTTCGTGTAAGACCAAGATCTTCAACTTTACTCGAACGAAGGCGCAGCGAGTCGTCGTCCAAACTTGCAATGGAGACACCGTTCACAAAACCAATATCGGAACACACTCTACGCATGCTATCCATTGCATGTGACAGCTGACGGTCGTGCTCGAACGGTGCATTCCAAGTCTCAGAAGTACCGGAATGTTTTCCACTTTGGGTTCCCAGTGCGTTTAGAAGTGCAAAATATCGTCGCTGCTTCATCGCCTTCTTCACGGGAGGGAACATCGCCTTGTTCAACGGATCGTAAAACTTTGTGGGGGGACACGTTGTAACCAGAGTTCAACTTGCAGGAAGGCCTTCACCTACACTACCGACGTAAATACACCCGTGCCCAAATTCGCGTTGATATGCTGCTTTGCCAGCATTAGCACGCTAGGATCCAGCCATGCTCGCATGATATCAGCTACCGGTACTTCCGCGGGAGTGAGCTGCTGTTGGGTGCCGTACATGCGCACCATGAGACGGTCTATCACTCGTGGGGTCTCCTGCCTTGTCTTGGCAATGAGAAACGCCTCCACGTCGTCTACTTCAAGCCTGACCGTGGTTTCCTCTATGAACTTCCACTTCGGAAGAGCTCGAGATCACTGTCACCACTTCTTGACTCCGAAGAAGAGCTTTCACCGTCCGCCATCGTTTAGGAAACTCTCGTACAGGTTGTCGTCGCCCCACCATATGATTCAAGCCGCTGCTTCGGTTGCTCTGGTCAACCCGAAAGCAGCATCGAAACGGCATTAGCACTAAAACCACACATATCATGGATGGGACTTACGAGGGCGTGAATGCGCGAGTCTGATTCGCACTCGCTTGTGCCTGAGCGCTGCGTATCCGCGCGGTGCGCCGCCGAACTTGAAGTGCGCACGGAGAGTGAAGGTCAAAACAAATTATCCTACGGCTCGAAGCGCCATAGGATAAAATTGCCAGAGCTATTTTTGGCCAACAACGGTTTGATCCTTTTTGCAAGGATAAATTTCACTGGGGTCCTCCTATATAAAAAAACGATATTGTGCTTTGCGGTTATTTTGCCGACCATTTTAGACGCTAAATATGGCAAAGCCTGCTCCTAAATATGTGTGAAAGAAGATACACGACATGCTAAAATTATGCATAAATCCACCTCCTCATATATATATCGGCCTGTCAGCAGCCATGCATTCGCCCAGTACACCACCGTCCATGATCCCCAGCGCATCCACCCTCTTATGCATAATTGCCGTGTGTTTAGGTGCTTGTGGATAAAAACCGACAGAATTGCAGCTGCATAGCCAGAATTGCACTTTCAAAAGTGCAATTATGGCGCTTTCAGCGTTATTCTAGGCCCCCACCCATTTATGCACCTCGATTTATCGTAAATCTAGCAGGTGGTCGCTATAAATACAGCAAATCTCGCCTCATATTGCCAAAATCATTGTAAAGCACAATAAATTCCCTCCTGTTAAATCTGTAAAACTGTCATAAAACACACGATGTGTTGCATAAAATACACAAGCAAGTATATAAAGTACACAAAACCAGACGGTATACAAAGATGAAGTCATATTATTGAATCTGATTGGCTGGTTTGCTCATGTTAAGCTTTGCTTGACTTTGTCTGCCGGCTTTGTAAGTTGTTGTCTGTAGCCATCTCCATGTGCAAATCCCTAATAATGATCTGTACGACACATACAAAGCCTTTCGTGCAGTTCTGCTGCCATCACCGCAGCCGCAGGCAAATTCCGACGCGGCTGGGCGCGTTCAGGCTACAGGCTCGAGCTCCATCGCACCTGCTGGTCGTTCCATCGGGTCGATAGTGTCGACTTGACACCATTGCTTTGCACCTACCGACTCGTGATTACATTTCGATATGTTGATGCAGTTCGCCGCCTCGCAATCGACCAGGATAACCGAGAAAAGAACTCGTATCATCGCCAGCACCATTTTTAATGAAGTCTCTCCCTTTTGGGCGCCGTCGTCCACTGGCCATGGTCGGGTCCGGCGGCTTTACAATGAACGCGCGTAGTTTTGAAATCACACCCCGTGTCGTTCATTTTAAAAGTCGCAAGCTGGCACCCAAGCGCCAAGCGCAAGAGAAGAAGCTCGTCGACTGCTCCAGTCGCGCTGTGCTTGGAATCGCCACGCAAAGATGCTGAGTCTGGACTTGGACGAAATCCCGTACCAGAAGGTGGAAACACCTCGCGCCACGGTTGTCGATGTCAGTGAACCATTCAAGTGCAAGAAGGACGGAGGAACCAGCACCGAGTCCAGCTCAGGCAAGGAGCCTACCAACAACCTCCGAGACGAGATCGTGCACCATGGCCCCACCTCCTTCAAGTTCGCGAGTCTGTACCGCTACGCTACGACATTCGACGAGATTCTACTCGCGGTCGGTATCGTCGCGACTGGAGCCAATGGCGCTTTGTTCCCCCTCATGGCCATTGTCTTCGGCAATGTGTTGACGGGGTTCACCACGCCTGTGGAAATGGACACAGTCAACAGCGCGGCTCTCGACTATCTGTACATCGCCATCTTCATGTTCATTACCGACTACGTCTCGTACGTGGCGTTCTACTACAGCGCCGAGCGGCAGATGAAGGCGTTGAGGAGTGAAGTGCTCACGCCCATGCTGTACATGGGCGTCAGCTGGTACGACGAGAACGACGCACTGCAGTTGTCCAGCCGGCTGACGGGCGACACGGTGAGGATCAAGGACGGCATGGGCCAGAAGCTCGGCGACGCGTTCCGGTTCACGATTGAGTTCTGCGTGGGGTTTATCATCGGTTTCGCCCGGGGGTGGGATATCACCTTGGTGATGACTTTGGTCGTGCCGTTCATGGCAATATCGTTGGGCTGGTTGTGTGGTGTAGTAGCACGCACAAAATCGTCAGATGTGGC
>JAIKVJ010001114.1:0-13991 GCA_024679225.1 Phytophthora pisi
GGGCTGAGCTTGCTTGGCTGGGTGTTGCATTCACAGTGACCATCTCGAGAGAAGCTTCTGGATGCACATCGCGAGCTCCATCGGTAGCTATGTCGTCGTCCGGGGCCTGACATAGAGTATGGATACGTACAGGGTAGCCTTAAGCAGGGAATACATGAACTAACTCACGCGTACGCACCATGCCACGGGGTCAGGACCTGATCGCTTGCGGCCTGCGGGGGAGGAGGGAGGATTTTGGACTGGCGACAGGAGGCCACTGATTTTTTTCTAAAAACGAATTTATCTTACCAGCCAGTCCGAAGGTAAGTTTGTCTTACGCAGCTGCGCGATAGCAGCCGCTGATTTGTTTACTCTGGATATATTGAATATCCCCAAAACTGCATCAAATAGCACAGAAAGTAGTATTTGCCTACTGTGCAGTTTATGTAGTAGCAGCGTGTTCGGATTTAATCCTGTGCCGGCTGCGTAGGGGAGAAGCTAAGGAGCGCCCAAGTCGGAAGCGCCCAAACCATAAATAGTACGGACATGTGGTCGTGAGAGACATATGTATTCTCAGAACATGAAGACTACTTTCTCCTACTCCGACAGTGCTAGTCAGTTTTAGCTACCCCACATTCATAAACCTCGCAGCACAAGAAAACACCTAAGTAACACCGACAGCACTCTCCTGTAGTCTTCGCAGTAACAGCGCAACACCGTCACCTTGTCCAACTACTCCAACACGACCGACATCTTCGCAGACACAAGATCTTGCTGCACCACCAGCTTTTCCAGTGCCACCAGAGACTCCAACGTCATCAACCGCATCGAGTTGTCCGTCTACACCGGCTCGACCAGCAGCACCAACACCTACACAAGCTACTTCACGAGGACCCACAAGAGCCCCGCATTCGCCAGATACACCGTCATTGGCATCACCAGCTTCGCGACCTAGGCCCCCATTCTGCCACTTGCATCTACACTGCCGCCTCTGTCTACAGCTCCATCAGCACAGACCAACTACTCCACGACCTTCATCATGCAGAACACCATCCAAGCCATCCTTAACCACAACTCCGACACGAACGGTTCTCCACGGGGCCAGTCCGACTCCGACATCTATGGTTCCTCGCGGGGTCTGTCCGATCACGCGTACATCATCGTCCCCCCTCCTCAGGAAGTCTTTCCATCCGAGGAAGCGGCAGAAGCAGCTATCCATGCTTGGACACTGCAGCATGGGTTCAACGTATCAAAGCACAAGCGAGAAAAAAACCAGAACGGAGACGTGCGGAGCCGTTTGTTTGCCTGTGATCGCAATGGGAAGCCCCAGAACACTCGCAACATTAAAGACGTGGATCGAGTCCGGCCAATGCGTGGCTCGAAACGCATGGGGTGCCCTATAAGGATCAAGATAGTAGCCGTGGACAAGAACGATATCTCCGGACCGTGGAAAATTGTCTACACCAGAGGTGGAAGTCGTACACACAATCATCCGACCACAACCGACGTTCGTGTGCACTCGGCGTAGTAAAACCGCTGATTACCTGGATCGGACGTGGTGGAAATACAAGAGCAAGATTGTGCACTGCTGGACCAGCCAGCACACGCACTTCGGTTGCCACGACACCTCAACGGTCGAGGGAACGCACTCGAAGATCAAGCGCTGGCTCAAGAGCTCCAAAGGTGATCTCCTCACTTGCTTTCTAAAGCTGCTACCGTGGTGGATTGGTTCGGCGAAGGCGATCAGCTACCAGTCTGCCAAAGATGCTACCGTCCCACCCCTGTGCCTACGATATGACCGATTCTCCGCAGTGATTCGTTTGATCACAACTTACGCACTTACCGAGACCGATAAGTTGTGGAAGAAGGCCCGGAAAATTGTGATTTCGGGGGCAAATAGAACGGTTTGCAGCGGCACGTTTCGTCGGACACTCGGGCGTCCGTGCGTGCACGAACTGGTTGAGATATACGAGTCGAACGGACGGCTGAAGATCCTGCCTGAGCACTTTGACAGACACTGGTGGATTCGCTCGAACGACGTGCGAATGACCGAACGGGTGTTGGAGCCTGCCACCGTGAGCAACACGAGACCACCAAAAAACAGAAACAACACAAGACTGGACACGGCGCCAGTGGCACCCGACGGGAACCTTCGAGGTTTGAACGCGACAATGACGAAGAGCAGTCACTGTGTGCTCTTTTAGAAGACGAAGGTGATCTCAGCGTTAATGATGCTTTTGTGCCGCCTCGAGCGTGGGGATACGCTGGCATCAGCTAGATACAGCTACTTAGTAGATGTAGTCGTAACACAGCTGTAAGCGATGACAGATAACCATATTGGATAAACAGCATATGACCCCTCATTCTATGTTTGGGCGCTCCCGACTTGGGCGCTCCTTAGCTTGTCCCGCTGCGTAGCAGCATACCTTACGGTACACATGCTATCTCAACAGGTAACATTTTTGTTGCCGTTGTCTCATTTGGCAAAATACAAAGGCTTAGTGCTCGTAGAACCCTTTTCATTGGCTGAAACAAATCGTCATAAGCACCATTCATTCGCCAAAACTCATCATTGGTTTTCCTGACGCGTCAGAAAAAAAAATCGCGTCACATCCCGTAAAATACCGCAATAAGCATGGGGCGCAAGCCGAGCAACGTGTACGACTACTACATCCGGCTGGAGCCCGAGAACGGCAAGGGCCTGGTGCGCTACCAGTGCAAGAAGTGCGACAAGCAGTATGCCAGCAACGCCACGCGCCTTGCCGAGCACCTGCGCATGGTGTGCGTGCCGGGCTTCGTGAACAACCAGGCCAAGCACCCGCGCAAGAAGTCCCGCCCCGCGTCCATCAACATGCCGGCTCGCCCGCCACAGACCAGCGCGCACAGCGACCCGGACGAGGACGAGGACGAGACGGAGGACGCCGACGACTCGATGGCCGCGACGGTGGCGTCCCTGGCCGTGCCCTACGCCGCGGAGCCGACGCCGGCGCTGGCGCTCAAGCGCGCGGACCAGCAGCTGCTCCGCAACATGCTCGAGGCGGAGAACGACCCGCCCCCGGACTTGACGGAGGTGCTGCTGCGCCTGGCCAAGCTGTCCACGTGCGTCATCGCCGACGCCATGGCGGAGCTCAAGATCCACGGCCACTTGGTGGACGTGAGCCTGGTCCGCGGCTACGACGCCCCCTTGGCCATGAGCATCTGCGGGCCCGCGCTCACGGTCAAGATGATGCCGACCACGGGCGCGGCGGTCGCCGGCGCGTCGTACGACTACATGGACACGGCGGAAATGGGCCAGGTCGTGGTGATCAGCGCCCCCGCCGGCAGCAGGAAGGCGGTGTTCGGAGGTCTGCTGGCGACGGCCTCCAAGACGAGAAACGTGGCGGGTGTCGTCACGGACGGCCGCGTGAGGGACGTGCAGGAGCTGTGCACCATGAACTTCCCGGCCTTCGCGACCGGTACGTCGGTGCTGGGCAACACGGGGTCGACGACGATCGCTGAGGTGAACACCCCCATCCTCGTGGCAGGCTGCGTCGTGCGCCACAACGACGTCATCCGCGGTGACGTGAACGGCGTGGTCGTGATCCCAGCCGAGCGCGCCGAGGAGGTCGCCGCCCGTGCGGAGATGGTCGAGGAGCGGGACAACAAGATCGTCCAAGCCCTGCACGAAGGTGAGCCTCTGCAACGCTGCTTACAGCGCTTCAGCGCGTCGAGGGAGGTGTGACTACCGGTATTAGCTTCGCGCACTCACATCACAGCCCGTCCTGCAGCCAAGACAGACACTTCTTCCACCTCATTCTCGCCTAACTTCATCGGCTCACCTGCTTCTTCGGAGGTATTTAACTAGTTAACCAGCAAAGCAACGACACTTTGCCCGTCCTAGAACAACCTTCAAATGGCTACATGTATCCATCCATCTGCACTAAGTCCGACCTAAGTTCGAGCAGCTCCATTAACGAGACGAGCAACACCAATACACGTACTGTAGCAGCAATGGCGGACGAGGTGGACTACGAGAGCGACACGGCCATGGCCGTGGAGGAAGAGGAGGATAAGCCGCAGCAGACCAGGCGCGACGACAGCAAGCGCGTGGTGAAAGGCCGCGGCTCCGGCTCGGCAGCGATGGACGCGGCGCGCTACCCGGCGGAGAGCGGCGTGTTCGAGAAGCTCAAGCCTTCGTCCTCGTCCTCCTCGTCCTCTAGGGACCACGCGAGCGCGCTCCGCTCCGTGGAGGGCTGGATCCTGTTCGTCACGGGCGTGCACGAGGAGGCGCAGGAGGAGGACGTGATGGACGCCTTCGGGGAGGACGCGCAGGTCAAGGACCTGCACCTGAACCTGGACCGGCGCTCGGGCTTCGTCAAGGGCTACGCGCTCGTGGAGTTCGAGCACTTCGAGGACGCCAAGGCGGCCATGGATCGCATGGACGGCCAGGAGATCCTGGGCAGCACCATCCATGTGGACTGGGCCTTCCGGAAGGAGGCGGCGGACCGCCGCGCCGGACGCCGAGCCAACCGGCGGTAGAGTATCTAGGAGACACGAGACACGAGAAGAGAAGGCTGAAAGGCCCAGCGAACGAACGAACAAGCGTACGGTGCTATATATACTGAGTGAGGGGCTGTGGCGTCCTATGCTATCCTATCCTATGGTGAACACGCGCGCGTCGCGCTGCTTCTTGGGGCGGCCGCTGGGCTTCTTGATCTTGTTCTTGTACTCCTCCATGTACTTCTTCTCGAGCTGCCGCTTGATGCGCAGCCACTCGGCCACTTGGCGCTGGATGCGGCGCGCGCCGAAGTATTGGTGCGCCGTGAACTCGATGCGGCGCTTGGCCCCAGGCACGCCCGAGTTGCTCGGGTCTTGGTCTGGAGGCATGTCGGAGATGGTGCCGGCGTTGAGCTAGAAGACCAAATAGTAAGGTGAGATTTTGTGTTGAATACCGAGATGATGAGGTAGGTTCGACGTACTTTGACCATCTCGCGCGTCATGGCGAGCAGCACGTCCCGGAAATGGACGTATTCTTCCTCGTACAGTGGTAACTCGAGTTGGCCTGCAATACAGGAAGACTGTAGTTAGCATGAGGAATACCTGACGGCACACGATCGCAGCAACACTTACACATGTACTTGAAGAAGTGCGCCATGTGGAAGGGCAGCCCGAACTTTCCGAGCGGCGGCTTGAGCAGGTTCACCAGCAGCAGCATCTTGTCGACCTTGACGAAGCCTGTCGCTTTGGGGTCAATGTCGGCCCACTTGGTCTGGAACTCCTCAAGCAGCTCCGGCTCGAACAAAGGCTCCTCATCCTCGTGAGAGAGCGAGAAACCCTCAAGGATAACGGCGATCGTTAGGTTGAGCATGACGTACGTGACCAATAGTGTGAATGTGCAGAAGAACGCGTAGGCGATCGGATTCCCGCAGCCATTCAGCGGTTTGCAGCCGTCGAAGTTGTTGAAGCCACACATGGTGTCGTCGTACGGAGGATCGTCGACGCAGCCTGGAGTGCTCGAGGCCAAGTCGTGCATGCAACTGTTCCAAGCTTCACCCGTTGCAGCGCGCAGCAGGAAGAGGAAACCTTTGCCGAAGTCCTGGAAGTTGGCATGGCTGTCAATGTTGTCCGACAGAGCGACCTTGGCGAAGATCTGCACCCCCATCGTCGAGTAGATGAATAGCATGAGGAACAAGATGGACGTGATGTTGCTGAGTCCAGGGAGGGCGATGTACAGTGTCAGCAGAATCTGCCGGATGCTTTTGGAGGCCTTGACGAGGCGAAGGATGCGCGTGACGCGGAACACGCGCACGAGCATGGCCAGCGACCGCACCGACGCTCCGGTAAACATCTCGACCACGACACTGAGGAGCGTGCCGAGCACGACAAAGAAGTCGAACTGGTTCCACTGGTCCTCAAAGTACTCCCAGCCAAACGCGATGAGCTTCATCGCCGCCTCCATCGTGAACACAACCGCGAAAATCTCGTTCACAACGTTGATAACGTATTCTTGTAGAGTCGACTCGCCGAAGAACTGAGCAGCCATCAGGAAGGTGTTGACGATGATGCAGATCATGATAAACCACTCGAAGCGCTGCGCCTTGACGAGGAAGAAGATATACCGTCGCCACATTTGCCTCGGAGGTTTGAGAATACGCACGGGCCCCACCCGCGACGTCGCTTTCTGGGCCTCAATCCACTTCTTCTGCTCGGGTGTGAGCATGAAGTCGCCACCCAGCGCGGCTTTCATGCGGTTAAAGTTGTCGATGATGACACCAACGAAGAGGTTCACGACGAAGAAGCTGCCAACCATGATGAAGAGCACGAAGAACAGCGCCCAGAGCATGTTGTTGTCTCGGATTGGCTGCATGCCGATGCCGTTCGAGTCGATCGCCGCCATCATGACATCGGCCCAGCCTTCCGTGGTGGAAATCTCAAAGAACGTGAGCATGGCTGAGCCCACGTTGTTGAAATTCTGGGGCAAGACTGGTCCCCAGTCAGCGCCCCAGCACTCGCAAACATATTCCGAGGTCAAGTCGGAGCTAGAAGCGTTTGGGAAGGAGGTCTCACACGCTGTGCCATTAAACCAACTGCGCTGGAGGTCAGAAGCAGCACTCCAGGTTAAAGGCGCCACAAGAAAGTCGACTTGAGCGTCAGACAGCGCACCGAACACGTCCCCACTGCACGAATTGAACGTTCCTTTGAGGTAGTTGACTGCCACGATGCTGAAGATGAGGAAGAACAGCATGCAGACGAAGAGCACGTTGATGACCTCGGGAATGGCCTCAAACAACGCGTTCACCACCAGCTTGAGCCCAGGACGTCGACTGATCATACGCAGTGGACGGAAAGTTCTCAAACCTCTGAGCGACCGAAGAGACTTGAGATTCTTGCCTTTCCCCGACGATTCGGCTACGAGCATGATCAACGAGGAGATCACAATGACGCCGTCAATGATGTTCCAGCTATTGCGCAGATAGGACCCTTTGTGTTGGATCAGGCCCATGGCGACGATCTTGATGACCATTTCAATCGCGAACACGATGGCGAGAGATTTATCCAGTCCTTTCAGAAACGTGGCGAGGCCCGATGAAGGGTCAGCGAGAGGATTGTCGACTGCCAGAGCGATGGACGAGACAACAATGAGACCAAAGACTGTCGAGTCGAAATACGGATGCCCCGATAGGTAACAGGCCAGTCGCCGAATCTTGGACTCTTCGGCAAATAGGAACAGCGACCTTACAGGTTCAGGTGCCTCTGGCTCAAGAGGCTTTGCATCATTTGTTTCCTCTGCTGGTTCAGCTTGTGGTGGAGCTCCAGTGCCCACTATCATAGCAGACACAATGCTCGCCCGTGAGCTAGCGATGATGCTGTTTCGCGCGCTGGTCATCAGGTTGCGTAAAGACCTTGACCGGAGGCTACCTTGTTTGACGGTTGTCTTGGCCAAGGCAAGTCGCCCCGGTGGCTCGACGTAAACTGTTTTAGCCAGAGGCACACTTGGGGTGAGCTCGTCTGCGAACCTCTCCATGTTGACCACACGAACGTCCTCCTCTTCGCCTTCCTCTTCCATTTCAAGTATCGACTGCCTGCGAGCGCCCATCGCAAAAGCTGTCGACACCATCAGAAAGCTCCCTCTTGTGGTCATTGTGCGCTCGTTCTCGGACGTGATGGGGACCACTTTCATGCTCATGTTCAGGACGGACATTTTCTGGGCGAGCTTCTTCGTCTCTTCTTGCTTCTCCTGCGCTTGCTCCTCGTCGTTGTCTCCGAAATTGTCGAGCAGCAAGGCCAAGAACAGATTCATGAGAATAAAGTCCCCGAGAATCACCTGGATACGATACACATCGTAAGATTATGCGGAAGTATCGCCATACTAGACGATGTTGACTTACCAGCGATATGAAGTAGACGCAGGAAAACATGCCGTTGCCGAGAATGGCGTAGTACATGATGCTATTCCAGTTCTCGCCCGTAATAATCTGGAACACAGTGACTGCAGCCCATAAAAGAGTGTCGAAGTTGTTGCGCGGGACCTACAAGTCAGTGCATAATGTTAGTCGCCCGGTGCAATAGCTTCAAACTGGATAAACTCCTTACTGTGCCATCCCAGAACCCTTCAAGCGTGAACGGCGTAGGGTACCCTTCGTCATCAAAGCGCATGGTGTTGCCAAAAAACTACAGTCATAAGCATATAGTTAGCCTTGAGATTTTGAGAAACAAACCTGTTGCCGCACGCAAAGTTACCTGTACGCCCACCAACGCGTAAATGTAGATAAATAGGAATAGTAGCACACCGAAGTTTGTGATACTGGCGACAGCGCGCGCGATCATTTCCAGCAACTCGCGCAAGGATTTCCAATCTCGTGCAAGCTTGAAGATGCGGAAAAGTCGAAAGGATCTCAACGCTGAGACTGCTCCTTTCTTAGGAGGGTTGCTCGACATAAATGACGGTGGCGATGCTATCGTCTCAAGAAGCCCCATGGTCACGATGAACGCATCGAAGAGGTTAAACTTGTCGCGCGAGTATTGGCGCAGCCCAAGGCCGAAGAGCTTCATCACCATCTCCACGACAAAGACACACGAGAGAGCAAAATTAACGATTTCGAGGTCTTCGTCCATTTTCGTGGGCATCGGGTAGTGATCCAGCGCTAGCACCGCCGTGTTCGCCATAATTACAGCCATAATAAAGCCCGCAAAAAGTTTGTGCGACACCACAGCATTGAGCCAGTGCTCCCGAGCCTGCCTCTCCGCGTTTTCCCTCTCCAGCTTCGCTCTTCGTTCTTCCTCGCGCTTCTGTGCTGCTGTCTTCCCTGGTTTCTGGTCGAGATTGAACTCTTCTGAAATGACTGCCAGGGTCAAGTTCATCACGAAAAACGATGCGAAGATGATGAGAACTACGAAGAAGACCGCCCCGATGGTCGGCTGTGAGGAATCCATCACCATGTACATGATGCTCGTCCAACCTTCTTGTGTAATCGACTGGAAAATGGTGAAGAATGCTCGCCCGATGTTGTCAAACGTCGTGAGCCCCCAGTCCAAGCTAGGGAGATACAACGCGTAATCCATCGCCTTGCGGTGATTGAATCGGGGGTTTCCAAATGCGTCGTAGTCAGAGCCACAGGTTATTCCGTTGTTGCATCCATGGTTTCCCGCCTGCCCTTCGGCAGCGCACAGCAATTCGTCGTCCTCGTCAACAGGCCAGAAGCAATCCTGCGCGGTATTCCAAGGAGAAGTCTCTTTCGTGTAGTCGCCAGTAGAGCTCTCGTAATCTAGTAATGGACCGTCGATACATCGATAAGTCGCCAAATTCGCCTTGGCCTGGTCAATGTAGTCGCGGGGGACTGGCCAGATCGTTTCGTTCGCATCGTCGAGGGGTAGTTTGATTGGAAGTGGCGTCACGCGACATCGGCGATTCATGGACCCGCCAAAAAGTTGGATGCCGAGAATCCCGAAAATGAAGAAGACGAAGATCTGAAGAATCACAACGTTTCCGAGAGCTGGCAAGGCCTTCAATAGTGCGGCGATGAGGCGCCTCATTCCGGGGATAACTGAGAGCGACCGCAGCGGTCGGAGCACTCGAATCGTTCGGATGGCTGACACGTTTGGCATTCCTGGCAGAGATGCAACAAGACTAACAAACAGAAAAATAAAGTGTAAGTAAGTGCACTCATACTCCAACCTAGCAGCACTTTTAGAGTTTCGTACCTGGAAACAACCACCAGAAAGTCGAGGATATTCCACGCATCTTGTTCGTAGGAGCCATGGCCCTGGAGCCCCATGGCGACGATTTTTAGCACGCACTCGGTCGTGAATATGATTGTGAAGGGCAGCTCGGACACCTCGACGATGTGATTCTGTAGCGAGTACGCGTCGACGAGCGCTCCGTCCTCGTATTTTTTGCCCGAGCTGGCGGGGTTCAAGTCGCTGTCCACCACCGAAAAGTCTGATAACCCGAGTATCACCGAGTTGGCAATGATGGCCGCTATGATGAAGCGGTCGAAGTATCTGTGCGTCACCACGCGTATACACCACAGACGTATCCAGTTGTCTCGTGGCAAAAAGTGCCAGATAACGTAGTCCGCGCCGAATCTCTGAGCGTCAGCATCGTCAAGCAGTTCGTTAGTACCGCTACTAAAAAGGTGCTTTCGTCGCAGTATCGCTCGTACCTTTGGCGGCTCGACGACTCCGAGTCGCCTCTTTAGATCTGTAGCGTGTTGTGTCGTGCCGGTCATCGGCTGTTGAGTTGGCGGTGGGGCTCCTGCTTCTGGTGGAGGAGTCATGGTCGTGCCGGGAATGTCGGGAATCAACGCAAACGCATCCTTTTCCAAGGAGCCACCAGAAGCTGTCGGCGCGACCGCAAACCCGCGCTTAATTCTGCCTGATCGATGCCCTAGCGCGTGCGGGACGGACGAACGCTCGACGGCCCCGGACGCTGAACCGTAGCACGAAATGCCCGTGGTCGGTGATTCGGCACAACGGGGCTGAGCGAAAGGAGTTACGGCCGCTCGACCAGACGAGCAAGCCTGCCAGGAATAGGCGAGTTCTGCTCCTTTGCTTACAACTAAATATACGATTCTTCGTGGCAGCTCAGCCCTCATGATATCATAATGCGAGCATTCCCAATAACTTCAATCACCCAATGGCTGCCTTGTGCTTCTCATCATACTTGGAAGTAGTAGTACAAGCGCAGTCGTGTAGCTAATTAGAGCTAGACTTCCACGAATGCAGCCTTTACAGGCAATTTGGCGTACGTCTGTCTACCGGTGGAACGTTTGTGTCCGCCAGCTTTCTCGCTCAATTTGAAAACTCCGACGTCGTAAAATGGACGTATCGCCAGCGTATAAGGCCAAACCATACTGCACCAGCAGAGTTGATATCCGGTGAGTAGCCACCAACGCCCAGGTTTAACTCAAAACTTACGATAATTCTGGTCTTCGCCAACAAAGTCGAAAATAGCGCGCATGCGGGCAAACAGCTATCAATACAGACGCAGCCCACGGCATGCGCATGGCATGCATGCGTATCACCAAGTTTCCAGCGAGGTGCCTTCATGCTGTGTGGCGATTGTGGAGCATGGGAGGCGTCTGCGGTACCCAAGCCAACAGATACGTGGAGGTCCGCAGAGTGTTCGAGGAAAGTCTGTTTCTCCAGCTCATCGGCGCAGACAGCACGCAAACCATTATCCAGCACGCGCAAGTGCGTAAAGTTGACTCGGAACCCAGCCATCGCACGTCGATTGCAGCCCAGGCCAAGCAGCTCGCCGTGATTTTTGACGGCTGCGTGAGTCTTTTCGACGCAAACGGCAAAAATTCGCTCAACATTCGCGCGCTCATGCCTCTCGGACGCAGTTCTCGGGTCGTGGTGCCCCACAGTCCTGACGTCGCGTACGCCCTCGACCCCAAGTTTGAAGGAGAGGTGATCCTCACTTCGGAGGTATTTCTCTTCTGGAAATCTGACAGGGAAATCGTCTGTCGATACGTGACTGAGGGTGCAGGGGACGAGGTTGTCCTGCAGTCGACCATGTGCGCTCGAGTGGAGCTGCAGAACCAATCTCAATATCTGCTGCTGCCTCCCCACTCTCTGCCTGATGTCGTAGAGAGCAAGAAAGACTCGTCGCTCAACGCGCTCACCAATGCGGATTTCATCGGTCTCCTCGGTACCATCCCGTTCTTCGCGAACTTGCCAAACGACAAGCTCTCTCTCCTGACCGAAATGTCCACAATCCGCGTCTACCCGAGCAACAGCGTCATCTTCCGCGAAGACGAAGGCATCAGCACCCAAATGTTCGTGACTCTGGCAGGGTCAGTAGAGGTGACAAGCTCCAGAGCAGCTACCCCCTTGGCGAAGCTAGAAGCGGGGTCCTTCTTCGGAGAAATGTCGCTCCTTATCAACATTCCTCGCGCAGCAACCGTCAAGGCACTTGAGAGCTGTATGCTGATGAGTATCGAGAAAAAATCCTTCCATACACTGCTGGATCAATGCCCCGATGTGAAAGTAAGCGTCAGCAAGCTTCTCAAAGAGAGATTACTCTTGAAGGCCATCGTGAGTGGAGTGCTGCCCTTCCTCGAGTCAATACCCAGCGAACGAATGATCCGCTTCAGCCACGAGCTCGACATCGAAGACCAGGTCCACAAAAACGACGTTGTGCTGCGACAACCAGATGAGCACTACCCACATGAGCCAAGATTTGTCTTCTTGGTGTACGGCGCGCTTGAAATCACGTCCAAGCAGCGGAAGCCTAGCAAATGCGGGCTGGACAACAGCGTCTTCCTCACACCCGGGTGTTATCTGGGTCCATTCACCTTCGAGCGGCTGAACTTGCGCAAGGGGAAAGTGCTCGCTCGCTCTGCTGCAGTGCTGCTTACCTGCCCCTTCCACAAGATCCTAGAGCTCTTCGAGGAGTTCCCTGCTGCCGGTGCAGCAGCCAACATCGCTTGGTTCGGGGAGCGGTGTGACTTTGCCAGCGTGTTGCGCCACGGCGTCTTGACTCAGCGGTTCCAGGCGTTTCTCGAGGCCGAACACAGCGACGAGAACTTTCTGTTCTTCCTGGACATTGAGAAGTTCCGCGTAGTGGAGGACGACGGCGAGCGGCGCGAACTGTCCAAGCATATCCGAACGCATTATATCCAGCCAGACGCCCCAAAGGAAGTCAACCTGCCTGCGGGGATCCGGGACGGACTCTTGGAGACGATGGACAAGCTGGCACCGACGGACGTAATAGGGCCCTCGTTCTTCGACGAGGCCTGCGACGAGATCATGCGGCTCATGGTCAAAGACAGCTTCCCGCGGTTCAAGAAGAGTCTGCACTTCCAGAACGTCGTCAACACGATGGACCCGCCGCACACGAACCGGAAAGGCTCTCGGCTGGTGGCCGCATGTCACCACTTCCGCGACTCGCTGCAGGTGCTGCGGCCCGGCCACGTCGACATGAAGCACATGCAGCTCGACCGCATGCTGAGCACGATCCAGAAATCCCACGCCAGGAGAAAGATCTCCTCGGGCCTGGCCATCTCCCAACAGTAAGCTCAATTAGTGGTCATCGCTCCTTGTCAGCATCTAGTGTACAAAATAGTAATACTAACAACTATCATCCAAATACAAGAAAAAAGTATAGAACAAACAAAACAAAATACAACGGCGTCACAGTCTATTAACCCTCCAGCACGTCCAACTGCAGCGTCTTCAGGCGGCGATGAGCGTCTGCAGGCACTTGACGACGTCGCCGTCGGCCTCACGCAGCTTGCGGTCCGCCTGCTGCGTAGACAGCTCCATCTCGCTGGCCACGAGCGCCACGTCGTCCTTGCTGACCTTGACGGCCGCCAGCTTCTTCTCCATCTGGCGCTCGGCCTCCTTGTCGGCCTCCTCCTGCTTGAGCAGCGCCTGGAAGGCCTGCTTCATCTTGTTCTCGTCCATGGCCCTCTCCTCCTCGCGGTCCGTGAGCTTCTCCATGGCGCTGCTCTCGTCCTGCTTGCTCTTGGCCTGCTGCGGCTCCTCCTCCTCGTCCGAGCCCGCCTGGGCCTGGGCCTCCGCCTCGGCGGCCGCCTGCTGCTGCTTGTCCTCCTCGGTCATCGTCTTGGTCACTGAATGACCAGCCGATCCACGTCGACCAAATCGGTATACCGGTCAGTAGATACAGATCGCTTTTGAAAGGTCTTGACCCTTGTCCTAGTATCGGTATGTTACCGGTAAATAATAAACGTGTTTACAAGGGAATATATTGCCACAGGCTCATTGCCATACAAATCTTTGAAAATGGCTCGTCGCGTCGGTTACTGCATCAAGTCCGTCAGGTTTCCGACGGTTTGACGCTCGACGGTACAACAAGAACGCGATCCAACGGCCGGAGATTTGCGACCACAGACTCGACTCGAGCTCACTTGCGCTTCCGCCTTCGCCGCCGCACGTTCATCTCTCCCCCTCCTCCTCGCCTCACCATGTTCTCCCGCGTGTCCCGCCGCGTCGCCTCCGCCGCCAAGCGCAACGCCGCCCGCACCTTCGCCACGCAGGCGCGCGCCGCCTCGGCCATCAAGACGCCC
>JAIKVJ010001115.1:0-13678 GCA_024679225.1 Phytophthora pisi
GACCACCCGATTTGCCAAAACGGATGAAAGCCACAATACTAGTAGCCTTTCCATCCCTCTGTTGTGTTTGTGTTAGCAGTTGTGTCGTTGGCCATGGGCATGAGCTGTTGGTCTGAGAGTACTTTATACATGTAGTGTGGGCGGCAAGAGCGCCTGGCAATTTGTTACCTTCCTGCCTAACTAATTCGTACTAAGGCATTGAATGTGAAGTGATAGGGACAAGCATTGTCTGGCTTACCATTACCCCGTTGGCTCGAATAGTTGCTTGACGAGTTCCTGGCGTTGATGACGATCGGCAAGCTGCCACTTGAGTTGTTGCTGCTCTTTCACGAGGGTGCAGCGTACTACCGTGAGCTCTGTGTACAGGTCTCGAAGCGTTATTCTACGATTCCCTCGACCGAAAGCTTCAGCGGCTAGCTTGTTCTCTTCCTTGTACTGCTCGAGCAACGCCTCGAATTGATTTTCGAGCTGGGCCACTTGATCGCGCAGATCGAGTAGCATCTGTCGCTTTTTGTGGTAGCTGCGCCTGACTAGCAGTCTGTTCTTCGCCAACTTCTCCTCTTTCGAGAGACCGGTGGACCTGTTGGGTATTTTCGTCGCTGGTGTTGTATTCGCCGTGGTCTGACAGTCCAACAATGAAAAGATTGATGACGCAGCATCTTGAACCAACGCAGCATCCAGACTATAGGGGAAAGTGACAGCAGCTCTAAACGAAATAGAGACGATGGCGACTCGAGTGAAATTTGAGACTGAAGTGTAGGTTGGTCCATTGGAGAAAAACAATAAAAAACGAGACAGTCCATTCTACTGACGATACATTGTTGTCTTGAGTGGATAGAACTTTATTTCAGTCGACAAGAATGGCTGATAACTGCACAGTAGCTCAATAAACTCTCGACGTAAATAAATGTGACTTCAGGCGAGTTTTTCTAGACTGTGTACAACTTGTTCATACTGTAATTATCTCAAAAGTTCATAGTTTTTGCTTGCTCGATTGAACACGGAAGCATCTCATTCATTACACGCATCAACAGCTTCAGGAGATCGGCAGCGCTACATACGGAGTGAAATAGCCGAATGAATCCGCTTCTTTGAAACAGTCGATGGTTTCAAAGTAGGAAGTAGGCGTGATAAACTTAGAAACCTCTCATTGGCTCTGCTAATATCGGATCATATCTAAGGCCTCTTCTCTGCGTCAAAACCAGAATGCCGTCCGCATACTTCTAGCTTGTCGGACTTGAATGGATATATCTCGGGAGATTTATAGTACTTCAGTAGTTGGTTAAAATGCTGCTTCATTCAGAGGCAGAACGACTGGCTCTCAGGCTTCAACAACTATCCACTCAATTACCCTCGATCGTGAAGACTTGTCGAGAGCGTATTTGACGCTGAAAGAAACATACTTCCCTTTTTTGGTAAAATTCTGGCGCTCACCCATGTGATGAACTTTATCGACACTCTTTTGTTGACTGAGGCAGCACGGACAGTCAACGGGCGTGGATGGAGTCACTTTTGGCTGGGTATGAAGGCGATTTGTCGCAAGCCATGGTGACTGCTTTATGCCGGGGCCATAAAACTTTTAGTCGATCGAAGCAATGACCCACAATCGAGAGCTTTGCACAATAGAATGAAGGCACGTGGGGCATGAAGAAGGCTTTCGTGGCTACCACCGAGAACGGCCACGAAGAGGCTGTGAGAGTTCTCTTTCCAGAAGTGGGGGAGATTTAGCCTAATTCTCAAATATACAACTCCAGCAATTCACTCTGATTCGGCTGACATTCTACGCGGAGGTGTGTGTGGCGCTGCAGCACACGGGCGGATGGCGGATGAATGTGGTGATATGGATGCTCTGGGTAGCGGAATGTATCGGTTATTCGGCGCTGTATTGCAGGTGTGATGCCTTGGTACATGCAATCATCGGTAACCAGCCGGCAATGATCGAGTTTCTGATCTTTCGCAGTGGACTCGAAAGGAACTTTAAACAGGCATGTGTAGTAGCGTTTGCGAACGACCAAACTGATCTTGTGGAGAAAATTTACCGCGTTTATAAACGTGAAAATCTGTTCGTATGGCTTGCATGTGTCGAGCGCCACTCCCATTGGCCTCAATATGGAGAGACCGGTAGATGGGTATTGTAAAGATGTTACTCAAAACGGGGCGGATCACCTCAGAAGTATTTGACCAAGCCTTCGTGAATTTACCAGCAAACCACTGTGATGAGGTTTCGCGCTATCTCTACAGCTTGAAGAGGGCATCTCCAAAGGCGATCAGCCTGGTCTTTCAGGCGTCAAACACTCTTGCCGTGACCAGATTTGTGCTCGAGAACGGAGCGATTGCGGATGATGGTGTTGTCGCTGCATTTCGAGAAGCATGCGGGAAAAAGAACGCCGAAATCGCGGCGTTCTTGCTCAGAAGTGTATTTCTTCTGAAGCGGTGATTGAGGCTTTCGAGCAGGCCACGGGGGCGTGAAGTCGCGAAATCATGGGGGTTTTGATGGACGACAAGCGCCTACCTTCCGATGCGGAAACCCAGCCTTTCATCGATGCAGCTTCGCACGGCGGTCGTTTACATGGTGGAATGGTTCTGTGAAAACCGGTGTGTTCGCTCAGCGGTGGTTCTCAGACTGTTTCGAATCCAGATTTTTACGATAACGTTGGTGTCGTGGTGCACCTGGTCAAGTACTTGGCAGCAGCGCCAGAATACCAACACAAGGCGTTTGTCGAGGTTGCTAAATACGGGACGGTTGAGGTCTTGAAGGCACTTGAGAACGAACTGAACGGCTTTCATTAAAACGTCACGCGGCCAATCCTTGATGCCGGTAAAAGTGCGGAAATCGAAGCCCCACCTTACTCTATGGTCATGAAGTGTACTGTAGTTAACTCAGCTACACTTTGGCTTCATTGCATCCCAACAAGTAGCGTCTTTAGAGTGGAGTCAGTAACGGAGCGTACGAGTTCAAATGAAGTCTACGTATTTGAAAGTCCGAGTACATTACTCATTACTCAAAGTTTTGCGAAATGTACTCAAAAGTAAGGACGACCTGCTTTCGGCAGCTAAAAATGAATCATTAAATTCCATCTACCTCCGCAACCATGTTAGCCAGATTTACGATACACTAACAAACCGTTTGCATACGCTAGCGTTAGCAATACAGCTAGTGTTTGTGCGAACACTACTTATCGCCTTGCTTCATTTTCCACCTTTCTCGCTCTGTACCAGACACCCTGAAACTTAAAAGGCTTAGTTAATTTTTCAGAACGTCGCGCTTATTTTTGCTGAGCTCTCGGCGCTAATCTTTCAGAACGTCGCGCTTATTTTTTGCTGAGCTCTCGGCGACCGCATCTAAAAATATCAAAACAGCCAATTCAATCGAAGTAGCGAAGTAACCCAACGCTGAACTCAGGTATTTGCGTGAGTTCCGACTGAATTTTGCAGCAAACGATCCGTGCTCCATCCTTTCATAAGCGTAAACGTGTTGTGTTCATATTTTATGGGGTCTTTTAGACAAAAGAATGGACCCAGATGAAAACGATGTTCGCTATTTTGTTAGAACTAAACATCACTAAAGGCCGTATCAGACGATAAACTCGCCACAGCGACGAAGTCGGTTGGCATCTTTGTAACGCCGAACATGCACCGAAACTCGTAGGATTGAACCTAGGTTCGTTGCTCAATACCACTTGACGATAACGTCGATCTGTTCCTGCGTCAGCCCCGCACTCTTCAACTTGTCCTGGACGGTGGCCTTCGAATGGCCCTTGCCCCTCCATTTCGTAAAGAGATTAGTCCACCGGCCCTGTAGCAAGACGGTGATTTTCGACTGCCGGTATCTCTCTTCGGCGATAGCGTCGCCGTTGGCTCCGTGGTCCCGCAGAGATCTCTTGCTCTCGTTGGTGAGAGCCCACCTCCGACGGCGACAACCTCGAAACGGCAGCCTGGTCGGCATTCGTGGCTGCAGACAAAGCGTTCCCGCTTGCCAGAAGAACCACCGCAACAGCCGTGTTGGAGAGACTCATACACTTGAGCAAGGTGACCTTCCCTTCAGGAAACCTCTTTTTCGTCCTCGCCCTTGGCTTCTCCTAAAAGCCCATTCTTGTTATCCCAGCACTTCTTGAAGTTCTCTTGCATCACGATTGTGGCCCACCAACAGACCGCTTGAACAAGCAGCAAATACACCCGTTTGCCAAGATGAAATATAAAAAAAAACACATAATATTTATAGATGAGAGCCAAAGAGAGGAGAATAGCGCGAGTTGCACGTACTATACGCTAAAAACAGAACCATCTACTGTGCATAGTACTTGCATGTATTTCCCTGTAAAAATAGTGTCCAAGCGTTCGCGTTGAAACATTTACCTGACTCATCTTTTCTCCGTCTCAAGTGACAGCATTAAGGCGTGCATTGGGCAATGCGAAGACTGCGCCGTACGGTCAAGTTCTTCGTAAGGTAGCTGACGAAGAACTTGACCGTACGGCATGGTCGACCAATGTCAGGGAAAGGAGTTATTTGCAGACGCAGAACTCTAACCACCTTTGTCGACCAATGTCAGTCATTTCGTCAGCGAGTCAACGCCAAGAATGTACTCACCTTCTTAGCCAACGAAGTTAACAATGTACCCCAATGCGAAACGAACAATGTGCTCACCTGACAATGTGCTCACCTGACATCCTTTTTCAACATCGACCTTCATTCACTTTTTTAGCCAGGCACTTTGATACGACCTGACATAAAGAAATCGGTCGGCAACCAAGTGCGCGAGTTGTATGCAAATAATTTTGGCTATATTCCTGCTGAATCAGTAGCGATGGCGTTCTAAAAGCTCGCTGGATGTGGAAACGATAGTATGCTCATCGAAACAACCGGGTAGAGCTACTTGAGGTCATGTACAAGAAGACATCTGTAAGCAGCCACGCCGAGACAGTGAACCTCCTCAGCTCATATCCATTTGCCGATAAGGAGCTTGCCACATTGTCATCTTCCAAAACGATCTTCATGGGGGCAAAGCAGTACATTCGCAGGTTAGGAGCAAGTTGCCTGGCAAGTCGTAGACTTGTTAAAAGTAGGAAGTAGGTGGTGACATCCTGCGAATGAACCGGTCTGGCAACATCGCGATGCATGATAGCGTGTACGCGCTGGGTCCCCATGAAGTGTAGGAAGTAGTGAAGCGCGTGCACCAGTTGGAGCGGCGGTACCCGCGGATCTTGACAGTCGTGACTGGAGCGAGAGGTGGAGTCGTAAGCTGCGGGACAAGCCCATATCCACAAACGTTGGACGTGACTCCGCACAGGACAGCCAATCCGATGAATGAACCTGGCACCCAGTCGGCTAGGCCGTACTGGGACGTGGAGGAGAAAAGCTTTCCGGAGACGCTGTCATGTCCTCAAAGAAAATCTGCGGTCGAGTTGTGCATCCCGCGTAGATTGGCTCGTAATCCTTGATTGGTGAAGAAGTAATGTGAAGAAATGGTCGCTTGACCGCCGAGGAAATGTCACGCGAACACAATAATGCCACTCAAATGCAGCGAATTCAGCGGAGTCTTGCCACCAAGCATCTGGACAGCATCGTGAACAGTAACTGAAGTGAATACATCGATAGTGAAATCAGGCGCAGCCGAAGATTCGTTGACTTGGGGGTTCTTCTCGACGAGATCCGTTGACTTGGGGTCTTTCTCAACGAGGTAGTGCATGAACCATCGTTCTTGAAAGCTTCCAGCTGAAACGCAGCTCAGGGAGAGGAGGGTAGCGAGAGGCCAAATCCTGACGTCATGGCTCGGGCACCCGCAGGCGTGAAAGCCGTTTTGCAGCACTTCCACTGCCATGGCCGTGTCGCTGGTGCTGGTCCTGTTAACAATTGCAAATACCAGTTAGTTGGCACAATGTGAACCCTAATGGCGTACGTATATGTGCGTTGGGGCCAACGTGGTCGTCGAGGCCGTGGTGTTGGCAGTATGGGCTATCTTGTTGTCGGCCGGATAGCATGAGGACAGGGCTCGTGCTGCTGTCATGTCCGCTGGCGACGGATCGTGTTCGATGGTCGTAGATGACCATGCTCGCAGGTCCTGGATGACAGGAAGTCTCGTGGGCGTTCAGCATTGGAAAGCTTGGGCTCGTGCTGCGGTCTTGCTGCTGCCAAGTGCGATGGTCGGGACTGGATTTGGTCAGTCCGTCGTGGCATCATGTTTGATGGCCAATACTTATTGCAATGCCATACTGCAAGCTTGCAAGCTATTGCAATACATATTGCAGAGCGCTGCGGAATTGCAATTCTTACTGCAGTCTTAAGCCAACCGAATAAACTTCAAAAACCAAGCAGCTCACGTGATGGCTACAAGCCCGACCTACAGCCGCCGCACGCGGCACATTGAGCTACGTTGGCACTATGTGCGGGAGCAAGTGCAGAAAGGAGCTATTGAGCTGCACAAGGTGAAGGGTGAGCAGAACCCTGCTGACACGTTCACTAAGCCTCTTGACAAGAAGCAACTCAAGGCGTTGCTGTTGCTGGCCGGTGTTGGAAGCGTACAATAGGCGAAGAGTGCTCTTCGAGGAGGGTGTGTTGGAATGCATATCTGAGACCTGGTCATGGCAGTTGAGACGAAAGCTGAGAAGCAGAGAAAAGCTGGTCGTTGTATGGGAACGGGTAGGAACCCGTGAGTGTTGGTAGGAGCTCAGGCAGTGAGCAGCTAACGCTCCATCAATTCAGTCTTCATTTTATCCTTCGTAGGCCCAAGGTGCTCGGAACCGGTGCAGGTTCCATTAGCATTAAGGCGTGCATTGGGCAATGCGGAGTCTTCGCCGCTTTCTGCGCAAAATTCAGCGATAACCAGCTCGATCGTGACCAATCGTTTCTTTTTTTCCTTTTCGGTGCCTGAACAAGGACTGCGTAAGAATCTGTGATTGAAGCCGTGCTTTTGCACATTCATCGGACGTGGTGACATTTCGCCCTCCCAAACGTTTTGAAGTGTCTTATGTTTTATATTGGCAGACAATAAAAACCTATCCAAGTAAACATCCTTGGCTGCTTTATACTTACGGCGCTAAAAAATCCGCATCTACAAACTGAAAATGTAATGAGTAATTTCGCCTAAATTGTATATATCAGTAGGGAAAAGAAAAATCGAACTCACGCAAAAGTCTTCAGCTGCAGACATCATTTCGCTAGTTGATCGGAAACACATCCAGATCTGCAGCATGACCAAGAGGATTCAGCTCAAGCTGCGGACTCCTCCAAGCACGCGCGTGTACGTGCAGATGAAGCTGGAGCAGTCGCAGCGCATCCACCGCCGGCCCTTCTTGCCCAGGGTAAGCTCAAGGGCATTCTTTTTCCATCTGAAATCGCCGCGCTCCCGCACATTTTACGGCAACTCGAGTATTTCCTGCTGACACCCGACGAGGCCATGGCGGAGGCAGCAGCAGCCGGTCAACTGGCGTGGGTGAAGGAGCTTTTGGGCAGATTCGACTGCAAACTGGGGGATCCGCTGCAACTTGCAGCCGCCCATGGCCACGCGGCAGTGGTTGCAGAGCTGCTGAGCGAGTTGCTCGCGCCGGGGGCCACTCCATCCCGCGAGAAGTGGCGTGGCATACTCGACGCAGTGTCGGCTGCTGGGGAGAAGGAGCATCTAGCTGTTCTACAAGTGTTTCTGCCGATTCTCGCGGCTACTAGGATACACGAGAGGAAAGAAGCGGCCTACGACACAGCCAGTGCGGTGTTGGAGGATGCAGCAGCACGAGGGAGTCTCGACGTCGTCAAGTTCATGATAGCACAGGCGGCCCCGATCTACGCCAACTTCTCGGATGAAGTGGATGCCTTATCTGTCCTTGGAAGAGCGATTTTCGCCAAGTAGATGGACGTAGTGGAGAACCTGCTGAATCTGAACGTGGCCGAGTTCCGTCTGGACTATATTGGAGCTTACGATGCAGCCCTCGCTGCGGGACTGAATGAATTGGCGGACAGAATTTATGACATCTATTCGCGAAGTGACACGGGAAGAAGGCTGCTTGTTGAGCTGGCAGATTACAACTACGTGAGTGCTGTCAAGTATATTCTCGGCAAGGGCATTGATTTGGATTTGGTCGACGAAGCATTCGAAACTGCTGCAATGGGATCTGCCATTCCGGTCGTGGAGTTCTTGTGGACTTCGTTCAGCTTTCGGCGGAAGTTGTCGACCAAGCGTTCGAGAATACATGCACTTCCGGATGGAAAAGGAGCGAGATAATACCAACTCTCTACAGGATGAAGCACCCGTCTCCACCTGTTATCGACAGAGTCTTTCGTGTCGCGGATAGCGTTGCCGTACTCAGACTGTTGCTCGAGAACGAGCAAGTGTCGAACGATGCTATTGTCGACGCCTTCGAGCATGCAGCGAGGGGCTATTTCCGAGACCGCTTTGCCATCCTCCAACTGCTGTACAAGAGGTGCATTCCGTCTCGAGTGCTCACCGAAACTCTTGTGGCTGCGGCCACCCAGGGCAATACCACGGTCGTGGAATTGTTGCGTGGCGACTCTCGTATTTCGTCTGAAGCACTGGACAAAGCTTTCGTCGACGCGGCCGTTAGCGAGAGTGGCAGTCGGATGAAGGCGCTCTGCGACAGTCAACTTGTTTCCCCTGGAATAATTTCCAAGGCATTCGCTGCCGCCGTTAGAGGCAACCATCCACAAAATGTGGCAATACTTGCGAATTACTTGTCCGTGGAGACGCATGTACCCCGCCATTTCAAGGACCTGGCGTTGGTATATGCAGCAAACATGGACAGCTGCAAGCGGTTGAGACACTGAACAAGAAAGAACGTGGCGAGTGGCCGCTCACCGTACTGCAAAAAGCGTTGGAGGCCGCGAGAAACAACCCAGTGAGGAACTACATCCGCACCATTACCTGCAAGCAGCTCTTCAATCGACGTTTCCCGGGACGCCTCGAAGCCGTGATGAAGTGCTTGACGGATTGGAGTGAAGAGTCGAAGGCCGAGTAGTATACGCTGGTACGCTAGTTCTCATTAAATGTGTTGTGGTCAGTTCATTCCTTCCGATACGGGATGCGGCGAGCGCAACAACCCTGTCATACATGAAATCTTGTTTTATTTCTCAAGCGGACCCCGCAACATTTTCTCGGGGATACTAGACGCCAATCTGGCGCAGCGAGATTGCCATTAGCTGCGGGATACACTTCTGTAACGTGATTTTGCATGCTCTACATGCTATTCGAGCTAGCCGTATGCTTAAGTAATACTTCGAAGTACATTGAACAGTATAGCGTAATGATATATTTAAAAACGCGATTGACTACCACAACTAGCGCATAAGCAAACGGAGAAAACGTGAAATGTGCAGCTCTGAGCGCAAGAATGACCATCCAAATGAAGGAAGCAGCGGCCAATGGATATCTGAAGATGGTCAAGTGTATGGTCAAGTACGCGAGGGAGAAGCGCTATACTTATGTATCAAGGTTTGGATCACGGACACTGTCTGTCGCCATCGCGGGAGGATACAAAGATGTCGTGGAGTATCTGATTAATCTGGATGGATTTCGGTGGGATCTGGCGGGTGCGTTTGCTGCTGCAGTGGATACGGAGCAGAGTGAACTGGTGCGGAGGATCGAGGAGATGTACCCGAAGCTTTTCCCTGGCCACAACCTGTTCGTTCATTTGGCACGCGACGGACATCTGAGTGGAGTCAAGTTCATCTACGAAAAAGGGTATAAGTTTATTAAGGCAATCAACAACGCCTTCTTCCGCGCGGCGCATCACTGGATATATTTTCGTTCTCATACAGTCGCTGGATCACCTCGACGCTGTCCGTGACCTCAAACACTTTGTTCAGCGATTGTGACGACGCACGGTGCGTGTAGTAGAGGAAGAGAGTCGTCTCCAGTTGAGTTCCTCCTGTCATCCCCGCAGCACCTTCGAAGCCCTTGTCGAATGTTTCAAACCCAATGTGGCCAGTACCAAGCAGAAATTCAACCACACTTGTCTTCCCGATCGTCACTGCTTTCAAGAGAGCTGTCGGCGGCGTCGGCAGTATCCACGATCACAAGTCGGGTCAGCCTGAAATCGCCATCCTGTTGTTTGAGGACGGCTGCATTCCCCTGGAGACGATTAACGAGGCATTCCTGACTGCAGCTCAGAATGGACACGATGATGTTGTGGAGTGTATGCGCAAGGATCGTCGGATTTCTTCAAAGTCGATAGGTGAAGCCTTCGCGGCCGCTGCGGGGCGTGGAAACAGTGCGTTGATGGAGAGTCTTTATGACGCTAAGCGCGTTTCCCCCGATGCGATCTTCCAAGCTTTTGAGAAGGCTCCAGCTCACGGGGATCGCGCCATCAGAGCGATCAAGTACAAGGCATTCGTCAGTGCTGCCAGGCGCAGCAAATACACTTACATGCTGGAGGTGCTCGGCACTAACTTTGGAGAGTGGCCGTTCTGAAAGAAGCCCACGACGCTGTGCTGTACTGCGCGCCCCGGAATTACATCTCCAAGCTGACTTGCGACCAGCTATTTAACTCCAAGAACGATGAGAGACTGAAGGCCACGCAGTGCAACTAAAAAGTAAGACCAAGTTTGGGTGGGACGTCTCTGTTGACTGGTTACCGATGCCGCCGCCGCTACCTTGGTTGGGTTGGGTCTGAAGATGTTCACAGTTAGCCACGATTTAATGACCACCCGAGTTGAGGGTCTTAGGTGGACTCGCCTCGTTTTCATAGCAGGCTCAGCTCTAGGTCACCAATTCTCTCCCTCAAAAATTGTTTCAGCCGCGGGCTGCTCGTCACTTTCAGTGCCTCATTCAAAGTGGCAAGCGGCCAGTCTTCGCCCTTCTCCAGCAGCTGAACAACAGCTCGGTAGTTACTCCGAGCTGCGAACAGCAGGGCCACTTGCTTCACGGACTGCGTGATCTCAGGTCTGTCTATGAGGAAGTGGACGATACGCAGATGCCCCAAGCCTGACGCATTTTGCAAGGCAGCACACACAACTTCACGTGAAATGCTCGGGTCGTCGTAGATAATCGTCACCAGGTCGTCTAGATCGTACGCAGTCATCGCGAAGACGGTGCAGATCACGTCCGGGGGCATCGCGCTCCGGTTGTGGTACAAGAAGGCAGCCACAGCTTCGCGCTCCTTCTTCGGAATTGATAAGACTATCGACCCGATCCCAGTCACGTTCTCAAATGCTGTCGTGATGCTCTTCGCGGGCATTTTCTCCTTCTTGAAGAGGAATTTGGTCACGAAAAGACTGCCCGCTCTCTCGAACGCTCGGTAAATCCCCCGAAGGGATGCAAACTGCTGCTCATAGAGAAACGTCACGGTCGAGACGGATCCAGAAGTTGCCACAGCTTGAAACGCCGTATCAAAAACCTCCACTGATACTCGCCCAGTCCCGATCAGAAACTCCATCACTTCTGTAGGACGCGTCATACCGGTAACCGCGTTGAGGAACGCGTCTTCGACCAATTCCTCGTCATTATGGCCACGCTCGTACAGGTACTGGACTGCGATGAGGAACCCGTCGCCCGCCATCTCGACAAACAAATTCTTCCCTTCAAAGTAGAAGGGGAAGACCTGGTAGATCCTCTCAGCGATAACATGCTGCTGCTTTTCTGCCGCCTCCATGAAGGCACTGGCCACATTCCACGGATACCGCAGCAGGTAGACCACCACGTCGACGTGTCCCCCAGCTATGGCAAGTGAGACGGCCTTACTGTCGGTGCATCGCTCATCGTCGCTCGGGGTCCTGATCACGTATCGTGACGCGAATTGCACCACCGCCAAGTGTCCATGTGCTGCCGCCTCCTCCAACACTTTCCAGGCCGCATCTTCATGGACTTTCCCGCGGACTTCCAACGAGCGCAGCAGCAACTCGACCGTGTCGCGATGGCCACTTCTTGCGGCAATGGTCGCTGCCTTTTCCAGTGTTGCAATGGTGTCGGCGCCGAAGCACCGTCGACACGGGTCATCCAACTCGTGCAGCAGCTGCAGGACCGTCTGGAGGGTGTTCCCTTCGGAGGTGGCGGTCGCTGCTGCGTGCTCCAAGGTGCCCATAAACTCGTCTAGAAGTTGCTTCAGCCACGCCGATTGCCCCGATGCTGCGGCTTGCAGAACTGCATCCTCTGGGGTCATCCACAGCGCGGCAACACGCTGGAGCACGAGCGGCAACTTCTGAATCTCGACCGGAAGGTCAACGCTTGGCAGGGGGGAGGCAGCTTCGTCAACGTCCATGATCGTGCATACGCGCTTGGAGGAGGAACGGTCGTCCGAGTCGGAGCTCTCGAGCGCCCTCCTGCTGCTGCTGCTGCTGGAAGTGTCGCTCGACATGCTCTTCGGCTCTTGGGTGAGTAGTCTACTGTCGTTGAAGTACTGTACGTCTGAATTCGAATTATTATTTTTTCCCTACAGATTCATACAATTTAGTGCGGTAGTGAGTCATTACGTTTCCAGCTTGCGACGTTGTCGATGTTGCGCACCACTCGACTGCTGCAGATAAAGTTGGGAATGAAGCTAACCAGCTTGCCGGGTCGCTCCAGTAGTGTAAGAGCGCTGGACCGTAATTCGTCGATGAGATGGGTACATGTAGCCAAGTTTCGACAAGTAAATGCGATGTTCTCGACACAAACGAAGGAAGCTACAGCATGGCGAAGCGAGAACGCGAAGACTCTGCTGCCCAAGTCGCAGCCGCCTTCAAGCACGCGCACGTGGCCGCAGATCAAGCCGACGAAGATGGGGACGACGCAGTGCAGGCAGCGTCGGCCGCTCCCCCGAGCAAGCTCAAGGCGGTTCGCTTCCCGGTCGAAATCACGGCACTGCCACATATTAGCTGTACTGCAACTGGTATAACACGTGCTCTGGACGCGTTTCGCTAGTTTGTCGAGATAACAATTGGGATCTGCTGTGGTACCGCATTAGCTTGGGGCGTGTTGGCGAGTCGCCAATGGCGACTGTGCCAACCAAGTGATGGCAGCACTGTTCGCCAGGAAATCTTCTCGGGGGTTCGCTTCCCGGTCGAAATCACGGCACTGCCACATATTTTGCGGCAGCTTGAAGACTTCCTGCTGACACCCGATGAAGCCATGACTACGGCGGCAGCAAGTGGCCAAGTGGCGTGGGTGCAGGAGCTTTTGGGCAGATTTGAGTGCAAGTTGCTGGACCCGTTCACACTTGCAGCGGGCAATGGCCATGTGGCCGTTGTTCAAGTGCTGCTACCCGAGTTGCTCAAGCCCCGGAGTGAGCCAGACCGGGACACGTGGGAAGCCACACTCGACGGCTTCTTTGCTGCTGGGGGGAACGTGCACCTTGTTATCCTGCTCGTGCTGCTGCCGTTCCCCATTAGAGCTAGGAATCGCAAGAGGAAATACGAGGCGTACGAAACAGCCAGCCATTTGTTGGAGGACGCAGCAGGCCAAGGCCATCTCGGCATCGTTCGGTTCATGATAACACACGCTACATCGATCTACGTGAACTGCATGAATGCAGAGGACGAGTCGTTGGCCCTCGAGAGAGCGATCTCCGGCAAGCACATGGACGTCGTGGAGTACCTGCTGAATTTGGACGTGGCCGGGTTCCGTTTGGACTTCAGCGGCGCGTTCAGTGCCACGCTCGACGCTGGGCTGTACGAGCTGGCGGACAGAATCTATGATGTCTATGCACGAGTTCGCCCAAGGCGTACCGCATTTCGCATGTAGAGAAACACACCCATGTC
>JAIKVJ010001116.1:0-13464 GCA_024679225.1 Phytophthora pisi
TTCTATGTCGAGTTATATCCGTTTTTGGTAGGCACCCACAGCTGGTCGGTAGACATTCGTTTAGTCCAAACGAATTACGCTAAGATGCTGGAAGTGGTTAGTTAGACTTACAGTATATTGAAGCTGCTTTTAGGTACTCTAGGTTACTACAGTTCTTATCGCTCTACCACCGGACGACTAATACATGTTTGCGGACCATCCCATTCTCGTTTCACCGTGAAGCGATTCCACGACGATTCCGCCGCGACGGTTCTGCTTTGCACTGTGTCAGTCGATCTCACGCAGCACCAGCATCACTCACTCAAACCAGAGCTAGCCTTGGCATTAGGTGGGCATGAACGGCTCTAGAAACCCTGCAAAGCGATTCTCGCTTTCCAGCGCTACAATGCCGAACATGCACAAGTACTGTAGTTGCCGATCCATGAGCATTTCGATGGTCGCAGCTTCAACCATGTGGCGACGTCACGATGGTGCGTCATATGCCGTTATGTACTCTAAGAATTACACACGTACAAGATCAAGTACATTCTGCATCGTCCGCGCTAACGGATGCTCCTCAGCTACTCAGCTAGTAGTAGCGCTACGACTACATGGTTTCCGTCAACGACTGAAGGACGTTGAGGTTGGTGTGGACAGGAGATGTCGACGTAGCATTGCACGCAGTTCCGAGCCGCTAGCTTCAAGTCCGCCGTCTGCATTGAATTGCAGCCTCTTGCTGCTTGTGACTAAGTCGCAGCCTGCCGCGCTTGAAGCCGAGCCCTGCTCGTGCACGCGCGTCGTGTGGTCGTCCCGGCAACTTCAAGCGATACAGTCGAGCGCCGCACACTCAACGTGTGCGACTGTCCTCATCTGCCTCGAGAACGTCCCCAATCACCCACGCGCCAAAGTTTGCCCAAAGTTTGCTCCGAGCCAAACCGCTATGCGGGCCCTGGAGATGCGTTGCGGGACGTGCCTCGCGTCAGCCTCAGCTCAGCGCACATACGGCTGATGTCCAGCGCCAACGAAGGGACATCGGGAAGCGCGCCGGCACCGACGTGCAGCGATAAGGTAAAGCCCCCCGCTGCCGGCACGAATCCATCGTCGCGACCAGCAATGTAAACGGGAGCTACACAGTGAAAGTCGCCAGTGAGGTGAGATCAGCTGGAAACGAATGGCCCTCGCTTCAGTCTGCTCGCGCTGTCGTTTCGCGCTCACTCAGCACTCGCATCGTCCCTGAAGATCACCCGCTTCCAGTGATCGCAGCCCTCCCGACCATTTTCCCTCTAGCTCCGTGACCCTGACGCCGCCTACACGATGCTCGCGCTCGACATCACCAACATCGCGGCGACCGTCACGACCATCGTGCTGCTGTTCTCGCCGTTCCCGGACTTCCGAAGGATCCACACGCAGCAGAGCACGGGCGAGGTCCGCGTGCTGCCCGTGCTGATGCTGGGCGCCAACTGCTACACGTGGGCCATGTACGGCTTCCTCAGCGGCACCTACTTCCCCGTCATGTCCATCAACGCCTTCGGGGCGCTCACGTCGCTCGTGTTCACCTCGTCTTCTACCGGTGGACTTCGGACCGACCCGCGCTGCACAAAATGGGGGCGATCGCCGGCGGCTGGGCGTTGATAGTGTTGCTCTTCGCGGTGCTCTGCAAGACGGACGTCATCCCGCTCTCGTCCAACATCCAGGAGCAGATCGTCGGATACATCGCAGTGATCATCAACGTCGCGCTCTACGCGTCACCGCTCCGGACGATGAAGCTCGTGCTGCAGACCAAGTCGGCCGCCTCGCTCCCCGCCACGATGTGCTGCGTGAACCTCGTGAACGGATCGCTTTGGGTGTTGTATGGCATCCTCGCCAACGACATATTCGTGCTCACTCCGAATGCTATGGGCGTGGTGCTGAGCTTCATCCAAGTGGTGCTGTGCATCAAGTTCCGACAAAGCGGACGCGTCGAAGCTCGCGATTCGGTGGCCGACACCAAGTGCGACGCGGTGGTTTTGTCTCCCGTGGTGGGGGGTTTACCCACTCACGTCGTGAAGTCGCCGGTGTACGAGGCCGTTGAGTCTCCCGTTTGAATCCGCAACGCGTGGAGATCCTGCAACAACATCGCATAACGAAGTCGAATGCCGGTGTTCGACTCATCCTCTAGACCTCGCTACGTAGGCCTGAGTATTCGTGCACAAGTACGAAACTCCCGTAACTGGACGGACCAAGCTGGATGCTCCGGCAAAATCGAGCGCAACTTCCTACGCGAATGAATAGAGATTTATGCCGTACTTACCTCGATGCCTTGGAAATGTTGTTTAGACCTACTGATGAGGGCGATGTCTTCCCCTAGGGTGATCGTTTATGAATAAAAGTCAGGGACGTAGAGAGGAGAATCACAATCAACAGGGAATTGCTGGTGCGCTTCCGCTAGACCCATCGACGTGTATGCACTCGAGTGTGGACTCGACTCGGATTGATTGAAAAGCAGCAGTCGTGAGCGCCTGCTCTTCCGTGTGTTGTAAGCTCGGGTACAATACGTGCATGTGCAAACACAAATGGTGCTGGCTGGTGAGTCGAACCGCAGATTGAAACCTATGAGAGCTATCAACGCTGCCGACGACAATGTTGCCACTGCGCAACTTGAGTAGTAAGTAAGCTGAAGATGTCACTCAACGGAGGTAAAACAAGGCCCAAAGTTGAAGTTGCCGCGGATTCCGCATTATCGGGTTCCGCTCTATCTCAGGCGATGGAGAACTCAGCTTCAGCAACCAACGCGCATGTCTCCGGTGAAGGCGCGGCGTCGGGGGCGTCCACGGGAATCGAGATGCATCAACTCACCATTAACTCCAGCCTCAAGCCACCTAATCAGATGAATCAGCGCGTCAAGGATGAACCAGTCGGTGCAGCCCAGAGACCGCGGTCAGTGACAGACAACGCGTTTTTTTGCCGGCGGGGACGCGCCCACGGTGATCACGATGCCCGTGGCAGCGGGGCGAGGCCTCAGCAACTTCGGAGAGGAACTAGCCGACGTGCCCAGCGACTCCGCTTTGCCCCTGGCTTCGGAACAGAACCAGGGGCGAGAGACAAATGCTGGCCAGTGACGTGGTCATCCGATCCGAGAGACCCCCGACGGAAAAAGCCTTTGCTTTCGCGCCGACGCTGGCATTCCTGGAGATTGTGCTGTGGGGCAAGGCAAGTGCTTTGAACACGGTGGGGGCACAAGGTGCTTTTATCCGATCTGCGTCAAACTGGCTAGACGCGCAGGCAAATGCTATACCCACGGTGGGAGGCGAAGATGCAACCACCCAGGTTGCGTCAAAGTTGGCACGCCAAGGGACTGTGCGCTGCCCACGGAGGTCGAGATAAGTGCAAGTACCCAGGGTGCAACAAGAGCATGAAGACAAAGGGTTTCTGCGTGGGGCATGGCGGTTTGAGCACTTGTGCGTTTCCTGGCTGTGACAGACACGTACACTCGAGAGGCAAGTGCTTCAAGCACAGCAGAGCCGACCAGCGCGCGTGAGAAGGGTGACAGCAACATCGCCAGTCACTCGACGCCTTCACGCCCTCGCGAATGCTGACCCAAGGTGAGCTTCGCTTAAACCTTGAATTCGAACTCGCTATCGATCCGGTGTTGACGCGCTGCTACTTAGCTACATGCAGTCCACCAGTGACCATCACTCCCATTTCAACGTTGAAGTGGCCTCCCTGTCACGCTCTGATTGGTCCGCTTATAGTCACTCTCTCAAGTTCCTTCTGTCACTCTTCCGCGGTTCTTGCTGGCACCGCCATTTTGCGCCAATCGCGTCTCTCCACCTGGATCCAGTTCAGTCGTCACTTCACCTTCGCCTTCCTCCTCCATGCTGCGTCGCTCGCTGTCCCCGCTGCTCCGCGCGCGTGCGCCGCAGCCTCTGCGCCGCTCCGCGCGCTCCACAGCGCTCTACAGCAGCGGCAGCAGCAGCTCCATCACCAACAACGACCAGCCCGGCAGCTCGTGGCTGCTGGCCATGGCCGCCGGCGCGCTGGGCGTCGCGGGCGCGTCGCTCTTCCAGGACAAGAGCTCGGCCGACTGCTGCGGCATCGTGGGCGTCGTGGGCAAGACGCAGAACGCCGCCGACTTCCTGCTCGAGGGGCTGACCATCCTGCAGAACCGCGGCTACGACTCGGCCGGCATGTCGACGCAGCCCAACGCCGCCGAGGGCGAGGCCGCCCCCATCACCACCACCAAGTTCGCGTCCGTCGTGGGCACGGCCGACTCGATCCACCTGCTGCGCGAGACCAAGAGCAAGCACGACGGCAACACGACGGGCATCGCGCACACGCGCTGGGCCACGCACGGCGCCAAGACGGACTGCAACTCGCACCCGCACACGGACATGCACGGCCGCGTCTCGCTCGTGCACAACGGCACGTTCACCAACTACTACGAGGTCAAGCAGGAGCTGCTGGACGAGGGCGTGGTCTTCTCCTCGCAGACGGACACGGAGGTGGCGGCGCAGCTCATCGGCCACTTGATGGGCGAGGGCGCCGACCTGCTCACGGCCGTGCGCCTCGCGTTGAAGAAGCTCGAGGGCACCTGGGGCCTCTGCGTCATGGCGCGCGACGACCCGGGCAAGATCGTGATCGCGCGCAACGGCTCGCCGCTGTGCATTGGCTACGGGTCTAATGAGATGTACGTGGCGTCCGAGACCACGGCGTTCAGTCGCTATGCCAAGAGGTTCATCTCGCTCAAGGACGGGGAGGTGGCGGTGATCAAGAGCGACTCGGCGGAGCTGAACCCCAACGATGACGGTAAGGAGGAAGGATTCTTGCAGAGGTTCCCGACCAGCAGACTGGCGGTGGCGCCGGACGTGAAGGTCCGGCTGTCGCCCGCTCCGTACCCGCACTGGACACTGCGGGAGATCATGGAGCAGCCAAAGGCGGTGGCGGCGTCGCTGGGTTACGGCGGTCGCGTGTCGGACGACCACGTGTACCTGGGTGGTCTGGACTCCGAGAAGGAGCGCATGCTGCGCATCAAGCACTTGCTTATCGCTGCGTGCGGCACCTCACTGTACGCAAGTAAGTACGGTGCGAAGCTGATGCGGTCCCTTAACGCGTTCGACAGTGTTGCCACGGAAGACGCATCGGAGTGCACTATTGACAGGTTCGCGAAGAAGGAGGGTGGTCTGCTGGTAGTTTCCCAGTCGGGCGAGACCAAGGATGTCCACCGCGTGCTCAAGACCGCGGAGGAGCTGCAGCTGGAAGTGCCGACTTTTTCGGTTGTGAACTCGGTCGGATCTCTGATTGCGCGTACAACGAAGTGTGGCGTCTACCTGAACGCTGGTCGTGAGAACGCCGTGGCTAGTACCAAGGCTTTCGTGACGCAGGTTACGGTCATGGGTCTTATCGCTTCGTGGTTTGCGCAGAACCGGCCGGACGGCAACCGCTCCAAGATGGCGGAGCTGATCCAGAGCATGCACCGCCTCCCCATCGCGATTGGAATGGCTCTCCGCTCGCGTGAGCAATGCGCGAAGATCGCCGACAAGCTGCTGTCCGCTGAACATCTCTTTGTGCTGGGTAGGGGATATGGCGAGCCCATCGCCTACGAAGGCGCACTGAAAATCAAAGAGATCACGTACCTGCACGCTGAGGGCTACCCTGGCGGTGCTCTCAAGCACGGCCCCTTTGCTCTTATTGAAGGTGAGAACAACGGCAAGTTCGGCGCTACACCGATCATCCTCATCGTGCTGGATGACGAGTACGCGGCGTTCATGAAGACCGCAGCAGAGTCTGTGCGTGCTCGAGGCGCTCACACTATCGTTATCACGGACAACCCGTCGATGTGCGAGAACATCGCCGACGAGGTCATCCCCATCCCGACGAACGGCCCCATGACGGCTCTGCTTGCCACTATTCCTCTGCAACTTATCGCTTACGAGCTTGCTGTGCGCAAGGGCATCAACCCGGACGTGCCGCGTAACTTGGCCAAGGCTGTCACTGTGGATTAGATTTCATGCCGAGTAAGTTGACGACTTTCGAATGGACTGTATACAAAGCACTCGATAGCCATAGACCTCTATCCAGCGCACTCAACAGATAAATGAGCAACACTTCTTCTTTACTTTACCAGGGAAAGGTAATACGGTTTCCGAGAAACTCGAGACGGTTGAGTTTTCACCGCGGTGTGATTTTCAGATCAAGATGAGTGAGTGGAGAACCGCAGCGGCAGGGCGGCTCGCAAGACGCTGGGGAAAACAAGCAGCCAATTCCGTTCCTCGAATTGTATGAGCGACTCGGATTAACTCGAAAAATCTACAGCGACGTTCGACTTCTCTTTCGAGGCGGGCCTAAGGGCAAAATTCGGTTTCTCAAGGCATGGGACTGTTCATGACGGAGGTAGATACAAGTGATGATGATCCAGACCTACCGGGACTTGATCTCCACTGACGGTGGTGAGCGACTGCGGGAGGCTGTCGAAATGAAATTGAAGGCCAGTAGTGAGCAGAGCGACTGCTGTCACCACACGACAGGGCCAAACGATGAAGAGGGGGGGCGGAAAGAAACCAACCCAGGTTACCGACCAGAGCAAGGAATGTCGGCCCGCCCACAGCGACATCTGAGCCAAGCACGGCTCAAGGGGGACCGCTCAAAAAGAGGAAGCGAGGGAAAGAGCCAAGCTTATTGTATTTTCTGTCAAAGAAGAGCGGCTCGTGGACACCCACCCTCAGATGAACGGATTCGCGGTCTGTACGATCTGTTGGCGTCTGCACGCATTAAGTATGTATCGTGACATTCGAGCTCGATTTCAATACCGCGAGCTGTTTCAAGCAGCTTGGAAACTGTTGATGTCCGAGTATGATCAAGGTGATCAGCTTGAAATGTCGAGGTACTGCTACAGGATGACTGCAGTGGAAGGTGGATCGAGAGCTGTCGTGGGCAAATTAGCCGAGATAGTAGACAAGAAATGGGATGGGATCGCCGAAACTAACAAGCAAAGTCGCCTTTACTGCCACGGAACGAGAGGCTGGGGCGACGTTCTTGATGGTGATCAGAAGACAGAAATGTGGGAGCAAGTGGGGAAAGCGTTGGTGGCGACTGAAACCACGAAGTTAGCGGCTAAGGTGATTGGGATCGGGTCCGCCGCACTTAGTGCTCGGCTGGTTGAGTATCGCGCTGGGAGGATAGTGCGTGGGTATCATGATCTGGAGCAGTTAAGTCCGGGAGCGGACCGACGTTAGTGATCCTGTTCGCTTCGTTGGGCAGAATGTGACGGGAATTCAAGGTGCCACAAAGGCTGGAAATACTGCTCGACGGAGTAAGTGGCAACGTCACACAGTGTGACTTGAGTGTGACTCAAGTCGGGGGAAGGATTTTTCGAACCTTCCAAGCCAAAGCTACTTCATTCGTAGGCTTGCTGCCTCTTTTAAGAAACAAGTAGCACACACATTTGCTTTGTTGTTCAAGGAGACCACAGCAAGTATGTTCCTTCGCTCAAGTTTTGGTTGCATCACTTTAGCTCGGAAGTTATTTGGTTTCCTTGTGGCGTCAATGCTACCGTCACCGCTGGAACAATCTGCAGCATTGAGCGATCACGAACACCACAGGAAGCCAATGTCTCTTCGAGTCCGGTCAGCTTCCTCCCACTTGCGTGATAGAGATCAAACTGTTCCACGGTCTGGAAACGCTTCTGACGAACCAAAATCGCAGACTTGAAGTGCCCCAGTTTCTTCATCGAGTAGACACTTGCAGAGATCAGCATACCTCCTGGCATTCGACAGCTTACCTTGATACGCACGTCTTTCGGCTTCGCTGTATAAAGAGTTTCTGTCGCCGAAGTATCTTCGTCCTGTAAGTTACTGTGCTGCCGAATGAGCCTGGAACTCGGTGACCCTGGGGTGGTTGGTTCGTCGCTATGACTTACAGTGGAATGCCGATTATCTGTTGCTCGGCGTGTAGGAGACCTGATGTGGTGGACCAGTCCATGTTTCGCTGCGAGAAAGTTAACGCGATGTTCTCCGTTGGGTCGTTGGCGCAGCCAACTGAACGGGTCATCATCATTTTCAGGCGTCTCAGTTGAGGCCGAGTCCGCTGTGGCTGGTTCGTTGTGCAGATTAGCGTCAGCTGTGGATGGCCGAATAGTTGGAGACGACATCGACCGGGCGTGGTGTTTCGCGCTGTGCAGTCTTCGTTTAGCTGCGCTGCGAACAACCTTGTCCTTCTGCTTGGCATAGTGGCGAGAGGAATCCCAGGACGTCGACACATTGTACGACGCACGAGTTAGTGCTGGACGCCAGGTAACAACACGCTTTTCCTTCGAGGCACCGAAGAGCGCAGGAGAAGGCGCCCCCAATGTTGTTCGAGGAGTGGACGAGTCCCAAAGTCGCTTGATATCGTAGGTCCCAACAGCAGGAGCTACCTCTTTGTCGATCACAGGTTCTCGACCAACCTTGGAAAATGCAGATACGTTTTGAGGGTTCAATGACGAGTAGCTGGTGCTCGCAGGCGTATCGTTCTCGGCAGGCAGAAGATCAATGTCTTGCTGCTGCTCTGGAATCTGAATCACGAGATCTCGACGACTTGATGAACCAGGAAGCCGGAGACGGCTACGTGGAGACTTGGAAGTTTTTATAGGAGATGGTAGTTCAGGGTAAGCAGTATGGGGTCGCGATGCTTTATCTCCTGAAGCGCTGGTGTAATGATCGATCACGGCTTGTCTTGTTGGTGAGCTAGGACAAGCATACGCTGCTCGCCGAGAAGGTGAGAACGACCCTCTCATAGTCCGCGACAGAAATGCTGCCGTCGGAGTAGCCGTCACATCTCGAACAGGCCACTGCTCCGGGACTTCGTAGGTCCCAGGCCCCGGCACGAACTGCAAACGTATTGAAAGGAATGAGCCCTGCACATGGCGAAACCAGGCAACAGAAAAGGCATGCGTACATTTCTAGGCTGCTTCACCTCACCACGCGCATTCAGCGAGTCGTCGTCTGCGTATCCTGACGGGACGCGGAAGCGCTGCTCCAATGCAGCAACGTTGACATCGAGGGCCTTCTGAGCCTCCAGGCGCAGCACCAGTCGAAACACCTCGCGCGGTACAAACGGCACGGTTTTCGTGAAGTCGGGCGGGCGTGCCAACGAAGAGGTTGAGCTGGATCGGCGATTCATGGTGGTGATTCCTGCAAATATGGACCAGGACCAGGCATAGCTAAAAAGACAGGCAGACAACCGAAACACGATAAGACCCCCTCGCGCTAATTTGAGCGATTATCAGTTGCATTAGTTTGGGAGGCAAAACAAAACCATGAGGGGAAAATATTTTATCCACCGAACCTGACACAGGCGGGATACAGTACGGACTGCTAGCTAGAGCTGATGACCAGCATGCCGTCGCGTTCTTGAAAGTGGAGCGCCGATAACTCAATCTCTAATCGGCCGCCAGACTGACTGACGGCCGACGAACGAGCGAAGAAGCCATAAGCGTTTGAAGGACACGTGCCGCCGACGGTCGCAAACTCGGATCGTACTGGAGACACTCGTGAGTCAGGCGACGGATGATCTCGGGACAGGTATCCGACACCTTGGGCCGCAGCTTTCCTACAGCAACCTGCTGCACGATCATCGACTCCTCGAGTCCCAGAGTCTGGTACGGAATCTGGTGCGTGTCCATTTCCGTGAGCAAAACACCCAGCGAGTAAATATCGGCCAGTTCGCTGTAGTCCTCGCCAAGGATGATTTCAGGGGCCACCCAGCGCGCCGTACCAACACCAGCCGTCATCGTTCGCGCCACTGTACGCTCGCGACTCTCGCCGAAGTCGGACAGCTTTGCGCCCTTCTGCGAATCCACGAGAATATTGCGCGATTTAATGTCGCGATGAATCAGCGCCGGCTGTAAGCTGTGCAGGTAGTAAACCGCCTCGCAAACCTGGACGCAGTACGCGGCCTTGCCGTTCTCCCACGTTAGTACGGACGGCGGGTTTTTCCGAAGAACCGAGAGCAGGTCGCCCGAATCCATGTATTCCAAGACGATTTGGATATCGGTCAGGTCCTCATCCCAGCAAGCGCCAATGAGGGTAAGGATGCACCGGTGCGACAGCGAGGCCAAGAGGTTCAGCTCGGAGACGAAGTCCTGAACGCTCGTTCCCTCGACTGTGATCAACTTCTTGACAGCTACAAGGTCCTTGCCGTGCAACGCCAGCCACACTTCGCCAAATGCGCCCTTGGCGATTTTCCGCGTGTAGTTGATCTCTTCGCTAGGAATTTGAACCACGTTGCCACTGATAATGGAGCTTCTGGATCGATGACCATCGGCTCCAACGGGAAAAGTGGATTGCACGCTGCTCCGACGAGGTTGAGCGTCGGACATTTTCTTACCATGATCCGAAAGACCTGCCAACTGGAAAAGGTTCGGGATAGAGCTGCGGGGAGTGCGACTGCCAGCAGTAGGCGGTCGTTGCTGCGAAGAAGCGCGTCCACGGCTTCCAGCCCTGTTGCGCGCTGGGGTGTTGTTGGCCGAATGAGGCGTAGCCACTCCCACCATATCGGGCGTGTTCGAGAGATAAAAGCCGCGGTTTTTCACGCGGCGGCGATAGAAGAAGAATCCTCCAACACCAAGAACCACAACCACGGCCAGCACAACGATAACAATGATCAAGGTGCTGCTACTAGATGAGGATCCTGGACAAGCACAAGTCGTTAGAAAAGATTCCAGCAATATCTAGTCCTGGCAAAACCATAAGTACCTCCGGATCCGCTCGATGAAGATGCTTCATCTGATACGCAAACCACCGAGTCGAGCACATCGGTTGCAGTTCCGGTAGTACATCCACTGGTGGTGATATCCAGCGTGCTCTCCGATGACAGTTTCCTCAAAAAGCTGTACTGTGACGAGGTCACCGTCAGACCACTGATACTGTTGCCAGCGATGTTTCTTCAACGTAAGGGTCGCATGCAAAGAAAGATAATTAGTTTTCTCCAATGTCATACGATAAGGAAGGCAACATATTACTACGTACAGGACGTTGAGATTGGTCATGTTGAAGATGACTGAGGGGAACTCCGTCAGCTTGTTGTCCGACAGGTCTCTGGTAGCCATAACATCGACATAAGTTAAATATGTTTGAAGAGTTGATCAGTGAAAGAAAGCAAAATATCGCTTACAGTGTGGTAACGGATGGAAGCGTCACATCAAAAGTGGCGATCGAGTTGTCCGTCAGATTCCTGCAGCACCAACAAAAAATATCAGTTTCCAGATCCCCGGTAACTATAAGTGAAAATAAATATACGCACAGCGTCGTCAAGCTCTGCAGCGTTTCAGTGACCGAGGAGTCCGAGTCCGTAATGCTGGTCATAGTGTTCTTGTTCAGGTTGCTGCCGCCGAAACACACAAAAGTCAAGTTAGAGGCCTCACTCTGCGATAATAATACCCCCACTACACAGCACACTCACAGCGTCACCAGGTTCTTGCTGGCAAGGTTGCCTAGCTGCGTCGGCAAGCTGGCCAAGTTGCAGTTCTCCATGGTTCTACAGCAACGAGATACCCACGTCAGTCAGCTCATCGTTCAACTAGTCGACGCGAAACCCTCGAGCGGCCCGCGTACAGTAGGGAGATTGTGGTCGGCAAGAAGCCGGTGGGCAGCGACCCGAGATCCAAATTGGTCAAGATCCTGCGACCACCAAAACAGTCAGCCCCCACACTCAAGAGCATCAGCCACAGAGGACCCCACTCACAGCTGCTCCAGCACCGTCGCCGTGGAGAACGTGTCTTCGTCAAAGCTCACGGACTTGAGCGACCCCTTCTGCACGTTCGTGTCGTCGAAGCCCGTGATCTGACTGCAAGAACAGGCAACCAACATGAGCGACCATCACTCCTCCACCCAAAAGCTTCGGAAAAAAATCAAATGTCTCTCTCCCCCCAAGGCAAGAGGCCGGCACATACATATTCCTAGTGGCCTCGGCGTACTCGACGCCCGAGACCGTGTCGATCTCGGCGCTGGGGAAGGCCGCGGCGGAGCTGCCGCTGGCGCTCGAGGTCCATGCGTCCGAGGACTCGGGCTCCTTGACGAAGACCGTGAACTTCTTGGCCACCGAGTTGTAGGCGTCCAGGCACTGGTACGTGCACGAGGAGCTGTGCTTGACGCAGTCGTTGCGCGAGGCCTCGCTGCAGCTGGAGGACGCCGAGTACTGCACGCACGGGTCGCCCGTGGAGCACGAGCTGCCGCAGTACGTGAGCACGGCGCTGGCGCTCGAGTTGGAGCACCACGAGACGGAGGAGGACGAGGAGGAGGACGAGGCCGCCGAGGCGCCGCCCAGCAGCGACGCCCAGAGCAGCACCGGTACGGGGCGCATTCTCGCGAGTGGGCCGGGCGGAGAATGCGGAACTGCTGGGAGAGAGGTTGCACGAAGGTACGGGGAGCCAGCCCGGTGTTGTGGGTACGCGCCGCGCTGATTGGTGAAAACAGGCACTGGGAGAGCCAGATGTATCAGGCTGACTCAGTCTGACGTGATGGCTACTTGTCACTGGTCAGTGGAGACCGTGGAGGGAATTTTGGGCACGGCGGCAGCTAGCTACGCCCGTGACACTGGAGGCAAGCCTCCGACCCGTCTTCTGAAACCTGGTGGTCAAGCGCCTAAAATTGTGCCGCGGCGATCAGGTGCGTGGCTTGCTCCATCCCAGGACGAGTGGCGTTGAGTATCCAGCCGCGAATGGATGCAGCGCTTGTCGACTGAGGTGGTGGAAATGGATCTTTTACCATGGAGCTGGGACTGCTGGTTTGCTGTTGTGGGCTCAAATCTATACTGGAAGGCGAACGTTCCGTCTCACTTACACGGATCTCCTTTTGCTTTCACCGTGGTGCTGAGCGATTGAATCCCCGGTGATAAGAACTTCGGTTTGATCGATCTCTTGCTCGTGGCTGTGCAGGATACGAAGGCGTTGGTGCGACGGGGGTACGCTCCGCTCGGAGCAATTGCTTCCGATGCAGCAGGCTGTTCGGAGAATCGTTGTCGAAAGCCAGGTCATCATCACCACTGCGGCCTCGTTCATTTCAACCATGATGATCGATTTCGCATAAAAAAAGTGAACACGTCGCGATTTCGGTGTGTGCCAAGTCTGCTAAGAAGAAGGAGAAGGCTCAAGGAAGAAGACAATTAGTTTATGTCGAAAGCTGGACGACAAATTAATCTAAAATAGACCTGTTTAGTGCAGTGCACGAAAGTCCCCACAAATGCACTAAAGTACTGTAACAGGACAAGGGCAGATGGCGGTCACGGCACGGTGACCATGATGGCGAACTGCGGCAGCTTGCCGTACGGGTCGAACGGCAAGTTTGGTGTGGCGCGCGGCATGGGTTCGCTACGGTGGGTACGGAGGACCGCACGAATGCGATCCTGACGGCGAACAGTCGCTCTGTGAGCAGTGGCCGCTGGAACGAACGGCTGGGAGAGACTGACGGCGAAGATCTTGCAGCCGAAGGGTCGGCAGAGAACGCTGGCCCTGGGGCCGGGAAGAATGAGCGG
>JAIKVJ010001117.1:0-12756 GCA_024679225.1 Phytophthora pisi
ACGTAGTTTACTTAAAAGAGGAAGCGCAGAGCTTTCCAAGAAAACAAAGCTCACATCATTCTGATTATCTGATGCTGAGATACGCTCCGTCAAAGTTTGGTGGTGCATTTCATCTTGCCAGTACACCATTTCAAGGCCAAATTGAGAGAAGTCAAAATCAAAACAAAAACGACCAAAATCAAAACAAGAGAGATCAAGAAAAAGGGCATTGTCCCGGCCAAAACATTCCGGAGGGAATTTTCTAATCGACATAGAGTGGGCAAGTCAGTTGCTCTGTACAATATATTCGGCTTGAAGGTGATTAGATGATATGCATATACAGGATTGGAGGTTTTCTCAATTTGCTTTTGGCGGTTCTCAATTTGAAGCGCGGCTTCTCTCAATTTGGCCTTGAAATGGTGTACAATAGTCAGCATATTCCAAAGGGAGACAGCTCCATATTAAGGGTTAAGATGCGCACGAGTGACCGCATACTTGGACAATTGTTTGGCGGCATGCTCGAAGGCATCGGTAGTCGAAGTCGCAGATGTACAACCGCGCCTTGATGGGTAGCCAGGTTTCTACTGAACACGCGCTATCTCGTATGATATGGCAGCCAGATGGCGTGTTTGCGTAATGGAGAGGCTTTGCAGGCGCTTCCTTCTTCACGAATACTGGTACACGTGTACCTTTGCGTTGCTGTTGTTTTGTAAGCATCCCTCCATCCGCAGAGTCCACACTGTATCCTGTGCTCACCTGGGAGCATCCTCCCTTCGCCTGCACTTCTAAACAATTACTGTAACACGCCGTGGATTAGACGAGCGGTAGCACTACCGGCTCTGATTCAAATGCAAGCTCAAATTTCGGTCTCAGTATCGCCTGCCGCAACCTAAATCCCTATGCTCAGTCGAGTCGACTGAGGCAGTCACGCTTCCCGGCGGTGCATCTTCACGATGTGCTCGTTGCCCTAGCGGATCCGCTTGATGTGCTTTTTCGTGGATTAATGGCGGCACCGTGGAGATTAACGCCCAAACATTTGACGTACAGACGCTATGGTCCTCGTGTGCAATACCCCCCCCCCCAAGGCTCAATCGAGCCACGCAACACAAGGAGAAATCCAGGCGTGAGCCGGACTAGCAGCGGGCAACCGACAGACGCTCAAGCCATGTGCACTCCGCTTGATAGATCAAATGCCTGCAGATATTACAGCGGAGACCGTGGAATCGATGGGGCGATTCGATTCATCTGCTTTGACAAAGGTCAGCGACGTCTTTGTGCAGTTCATGCCGTCCTTCCTCAACGTCGAAGTTGCAGCGCGTTCTGTCTGTTGTTCCGCGAGCGGATTAATCTCCACAGCTCGCGCACTCACTCGTTCATTCCCAATTTCACCGCGTCCGACGCAGGTCTTGCACTCGACTCGACTCCTCTTCACCCCTCAAGACCCCCCTCACCTGCTTCGGACCCGGTCCACCATGTCGAAAGGACCGTTCCTCACCGGCGAGGACTGCAAGTCCGCCTTCAACCTCTTCTGCTGCATCTACGGTATCGGCACGCTCGGCATGCCCGGCAACTTCGCGCGCGCCGGACCGACCATCGCCGTCATTGCCATGGCGTTCATGGCATTTGCCAACATCTACTCGTCTATCACCATGTCCAAGGTCATGCTGCTGGCGCCACGGTCCGTCAAGACGTTCGGAGACCTCGGTCAATGGAGCATGGGCGCCACCGGCCGCTGGCTGTGCGTCGTCTCGCAAATGGGCTCGTGCCTGCTGATCCCGTGCGTGTTCCTGGTGCTCGGCGGCCAGTTGCTTGACGGCCTCTTTCCCGAGGCCTTCAGCCAGTCCACGTGGACCATCTTGATGGCGCTCATGGTGCTGCCCGTGTGCTTGGTGCCGACGCTCAAGGAAGGATCGGGCGCCGCGTTCGCCGGCTGCATGGGCACCATCATCGCCGACGTCATCGGTGTCGCAGTGGTCATCCACGGCATGCGCGGCCACCCGGACGTGCCGTTCCCGGAGCTCAAGTTCTCGCAGGTGGCGGGCGTGTTCGGCAACCTGTCGCTCGCGTACGGCGCCGGCATCGTGATCCCGGACCTGCAGCGCCAGCACAGCGACCCGACCCGCATGCCCCGCGTGGTCGGCGTCACGGTCGCGTTCGTGTCGTGCCTGTTCCTGGTGCTCGCTAGTACGGCGTACTCGGCTGTGGGCTGCCAGATCTCGGGCAACCTGCTCTTCACGATCTACCCGGACCACGCGACGGGCATGACGTCGCTCGGCTTCAAGCCCAACTGGGGCATCGTGGTGCTGGCCTACCTGTTCATGCAGCTGCACATTACCATCGCCTTCTCGGTGATCCTGAACCCGGCCTTCTACATCTCGGAGCGTCTGCTGCTGGGCATGCACAAGGTGCAGACCCAGGAGCTCGAGAACGGCTTTGGCTACGAGCCGTCATCGTCGCCGACGCAGGCGCTAGCCAAGCAGTCGGACGCTGGCTTCGCGAACACCAACAACTCGGTCGTGAACGAGAACCGGCGGTCCAAGATGTCGTACGTGTCGGTGGCTGACTCGGAGCGCGTGCACAAAGACAACGAAGAGGAGGAGGCGGCGGAGTACAAGGGCGCGAACGTTCTCAAGTACGTGGCGCTGCGTATCGCCATCGTGGTGGTGCTGGTGGTTCTGGCCATCGTGTTCAAGGACCACTTCTCGGAGTTCGCGGATTTCGTGGGCGCGTCGTGCATCACTACCAACTGCATCCTGCTGCCGATTGTGTTCTACCTCATTAAGGCGTGGGAGCGCGTGCCGGTGTACGAGAAGGCTGCTGCGATCGTGGTGGCGATTGTGTGCTTCATTCTCGGTTGCTACGTGACGTACACGACCGGCAAGGCTCTGTTCTCTCCGACCGAAAGCGACACAGAGTTCCCGTTCTGCGACTCGGAGTTTGAGAACACCATCTACTACAACTACACGGCCGCCCACGAGGCTTAGGCAACTCTTTGTTAGACATGGTTGCAGCTCTGTATCGCCTTCTTGAATGTACTTTCCTTGATTGTCAATGTTGTCTGATGAAAGCTTGTTAAGCTCACATCGCGGTATCCTATGTCAATGATGACTTTTAATGGTATATTTTAATTTTAACCCTTTCGCAAAATAACAGTAAACATGAAATCATGTAAGGACTATGATCGCGCCGTACAGTTAGGTAAATCGAGAAAAGTTCATATGTATTGCTTTGTGAATAGGCGACGCCCCCAAAGACGCGGTAGTTTAGGTCTCGTGCGCAGCAGTGTAGTTGTAGTACACCTTGTTCTCGTACTCGGAGTCGCAGTAGGGAAATTCCGCGTCGTTGTCCGTGGGGAAGAACAGGTCCTTGCCGGTCGTGTACGATACGTAGCATCCGAGCACGAAGCAGCCGAGCAGCACGATGCTGCCAGCGACCTTCTCGTACATGGGTACGCGCGCCCACGCCTTCATGAAGTAGAACAAAATAGGAAGCAGGATGCAGTTGGTAGTGATGCACGACGCGCCCACGAAATCCGCGAACTCCGAGAAGTGGTCCTTGAAAATGATGGCCACGGTCACCAAGATGACGACGATAGTGATACGCAGCGCCACGTACTTGAGCGCGTTCGAGCCCGTGTACTCCGCAGCTTCCTCCTCTTCGTTGTCCTTGTGCACTCGCTCCGAGTCCGCCACCGACACAAAGGACATCTTGGAGCTGCGACGAGCCGGGTGGCTGACACTGGCGTAACCGGGGTCCGAGTGCTTCGACAGCAAGTCGGCAGGCGTAGCAGACTCCTCAAAGCCGAAGCCGTTCTCGAGCTCCTCGTTCTTCTTCTTGTGCATGCCCAGCAGCAGACGCTCCGAGATGTAGAAGGCCGGGTTCAGGATCACCGAGAAGGCGATGGTAATGTGCAGCTGCATGAACAAATATGCCATCACAACGACGCCCCACCGCGGCTTGAAACCGAGCGACGTCATGCCAGTCGCGTGGTCCGGGTAGATGGTGAAGAGCAGGTTGCCCGAGATCTGGCAGCCCACAGCCGAATACGCAGTGCTCGAGAGGACCAAGAAGAGGCACGACACGAAGATGACAGTGACGCCGACAACGCGGGGCATGCGGGTCGGGTCGCTATGCTGTCGCTGCAGGTCCGGGATGATAATGCCAGCGCCATAGGCGAGGGACAAGTTGCCAAACATGTTGGCCACCTGCTCAAACTTGAGGTCGGGGAACGGCACACTCGGGTGGCCACGCATGCCGTACATAACGACCGATACGCCAATGATATCAGCGATGATGGTGCCCATGCACCCGGCGAATGCAGCGCCGGAGCCCTCCTTGAGCGTGGGAATGAGGCACACCGGCAAGACCATCAGCGCCATTAAAATGGTCCACGTGTTTTGGCTCCATGCGTCCGGGAAGAGGCCGTCGAGCAGTTGACCGCCGAGGATCAAGAAGACGCATGGGATCAGGAGCGAGGAGCCCATTTGCGAGATGACGCACAGCCAGCGGCCAGTCTTGCCCATGCTCCATTCCCCGAGGTCTCCGAACGTGTTGACCGACCTGGGGGCGAGCAGCATGACCTTGGACATGGTGATGGACGAGTACGTGTTGGCGAAGGCCATGAAGGCCAAGGCGAAACATGCCAGGGTGGGGCCGGCGCGAGCGAAGTTGCCGGGCATACCAAGTGTACCAATGCCGTAGATGCAGCAGAAGAGGTTGAAACACGACTTGAAGTCCTCAGCCGTGAGGAACGGTCCCTTCGCCATGTTGAGCGAGTAGTTGTCGAGGTGGAGTGGAGGGAGACTTGGTTGTGTCGGACGCGGCGAAATTGGAAATGAGCAAGTACCAACTCGACTGCGCGAAGGCTGCCACTTGGACTTCGAAGGTGGGTTCTCTTGTTGGGCGTTCTGTAAGCTTACCGGTATCAGCATATGCACGCTGTGTGTGAGCCAGGGCCTTCATTCTTCGACATCGTTTCAAGTGCCCGCTGCTCCGGCTCACTCTGTACTTTCGAGTCAAAGTGCGGCGTAAGCCGTGATGCTCCACGCACAATCTTACTTCCGAATCCCATAACTTCAGGGCTGGAGGAGGCCAACTCAATGGCATTGCTGCCGGTGAATTATTATATTGAAGAGCATGCTGGTAGCTGAGCAGTAAATGTAAATGCCAGTGGCTGGCGACTTCGCGTAGATAACTACATTTACCCCCCTCGGATCCTGCGGTTGAAGTGGAGATTAAGCAAAAGTTTCGCTACGTATGATACTCATGAATGCTATCCTTGTAGCACACCGTATAGAAACAACAGGTGGAATTGCCCAACTTTTTGGCTTCAAGCTCAGCATCTGACTTCGGAAAATCCCGTGTTCGACAAATGTTGTAGAGGAGCGAGCTCGCGACGTCTCAACGCTGTCAGCGCCGAATGATGAGCATTTGGTCCGAGTTCAGCGAGGAATCGCAGCCTGGTGTTGATCGCTTACTGTGTGTAGTGTGTACATCTAGTGCAGACCTACAGAAGGGATCCGTTCGAAGCTAAGTCGCTTTGCCGTGGAAGCCAACTTGCAGCCGCAGTGCAAAGCTATCGAGCATTGGCCTCCGTATCTCTGCTGACCAAGCTGAACAATTCGTAATCTTCCCGATTTCACAGCACTCTTCGCGTGGGTCGGTCGGTTTACATAGGTAGTGGTGTAGCGCTGGTGCAGCCATATCCGCGTAGCGATGACAAAGCACACTGTAGAGAAAACAAAGACCAGCATAGTTAGGTAGGGTCGAGCTTTTCTACGTGAACACGAAAGTGAACGGATCTAAGTCGTCAATTCTGAGCACTATCTCGTAGGTGTGGTGTACACCTAGAGACAAACCCACAAGTACTATGATATCCGGAGGCTTTGCACAAGTTGAGGATGCTCTCCTGCGGCTTGCCCACTTTAAAAACCAGGATGGGCAGCCGGAGCATCCGCGGAGTCGGCAAATTTCGAGATATGTTGACGAAATTGTCGACAAAATCAATCGAATGACGGCACCAGGCGCAGGAGCTTGTTGTCATTGAGTGTGTGGTGTAAAATTCGCAAATTTAATACAGGGGTGCAGGTAAATTAAAAGTTTGTACGCCCGACGATTGCAAAGTAAAACGAAGTTGGATAGATTACAATCGATGCGTGAAAACCGAGAGTTTTGGAATATAAAGTCGTAACAATTACCTTAGGTCGGACGATTTCCCTATGCATATATTCTATTAGAACAGGATTTTGAAATACGGGTAGTAATCTACTCATGGATCTTATCGGTTTGATCCGATATTAGAGAACTGAAGTTTCTGGACAGAATTATTTCGAATAATCCGAAAAAATATTACGGATAAAATACCGGCGGATACTCTAACCCCAAAAGTTAAAATAGCTCCAGAAGCTACAGTCCTCTATTTGAGGACTTCGGTTGTCACAACATCTCTGGATTTGGAAAATCTGGATTAAATTTATCAGTAATCTATCCGGATTTTATCTGGGAAATTTCCAACAACTGAAGTTCTCTATTTGAGAACTGTAGTTCCTGGAGCTATTCAACATTCGGAGCTTTAATGGCGTTGATAAAAAAGCTTCCTGGAGTTACAGGGGTACCCAGTTAGCTCTACTGGAGTTTAAATATTGAAGTACCGACGGTATTGTTTCTGGAATAAATTTCCAGATTTTCAGATAGTACGATTTTATGTAGCTTATATCCGTTTACTTTCATAAAATTTCAATAAATGATGGATACTTAAACAGGTGCGATACACGCACGGCTTCATGCGACACCGATATAATCCTGTGAGCAGCATACCTTACGGTACACATGCTATCTCAGTATAAAATTCCCACTTCCTGGTATAACTCATTAGAATTCGGTATGACCCCGGCGCCGCACTGGGCCCTCCAAAAGGTTTTTTTGGTCTGTCCTTAGTAAGGAAAATAAACAATAAAAAGGAAATTACTTTAAAATTCTCCGATTTTCAGCCTTTGCAGTGCTCTAACAGAGATTTTTTGTAACCGGAACATTTTCCATATATATAGGCAGAATCCGGTACAATCTGGTAAACTCCATGGATATATTACATAAAAGAGTTATTACCGATATGCATTGTTACGGATATATTCAGCGACCGAAATTCCAGAGAAACATCGCCCAACCCAGTTTCGTCATTTATACGACATCCATATTATTTTGGTATTATAAAGCTGACGTTATTTCAGGAACTTAACTCCTTACTCAAAAAGCTTTAGTTGGTAGGCTCTCTGGGCTCGGAGCGTAGAAAATCTGGATAAGATTCGGATAGGTTACGGATAAATTACCAAACCCGGAGATATTAGAGAACTTTAGCTGCTGAAACATCTCTGGACTTGGATCAAGGAAAATCAGGATAAAATTAGGATAAAATACAGATTAATTACCAGCGGATGTTCCAACACTCATTCCCCAAAGTTTGGCAGACGTTGTAGCCATAATCCGGTAAAGAGCCAGACACGTCGTCCGACATTTTCTGAAAAACGAGTTTTTTTGCCCCCTGTGTGAACGTGTGGCGACGATCGCTATTCTCGATTAGCACAGAAGACGCCGGACACAAGAACAACCGCAAATGGAGGGCTACGATTGGGGCCATTTAAAAGACCAGGTCCGCCAGATCCGCGAGAACACAGTCACAGCTCGCTCCCGAACCACCTATCAGAACTCCTACTGTCGCTTTCTCGCGTGGCTTGCCAAGAATAAAGCCGATCTCATCGCACCGGAGTTTGCAGCGCGTCTTGGCGACATTGCCGCGCACTCCCTCCAACAGCTACGGGCTCATATCAAGGAGGTGATCAACCAGGAGCCGCCCATCACCCCTCTCGTCTTCGAGCTCCTGGACGCGGAGGTCTTCGTCACCTGGCTGGTCACACTCCAGCGTAAAGACGGCGGTGCACTCAGCTACTCCGCTCTCAACACGCACAGAGCAAGCTAGTTCAACCTGTTTCGGAACTTCGGTCATCCCATGAGCAAGACATTCGAGTCGGAGCTGACCACCTACTTCAAGGGGCTAAAGCACAAGCTAGCTAAGGACGCGTCCACCGGAGCCAGCGAGATCAAGACAGGCAAAACCGGCTGATGTTTGATTTATACAGCTTTTTGTGTGGCAAAATGCTTACTCTTCCTGGCAAGGATATCGCGTTTTCTCATGCATACATGGTCATTGCTTGGAATCTCATGTGCCGCTCGTCCAATGCCTTTGGGATCCGACACTCGCATATGGAATGGAGAGGTGATGTACTTCAGATCTACTTCGCGAGGGATCCTCGGCACATTTACGCAAACCCGCTCCAGCCTTCTATTTGTCCCATTGTCGCGCTGGGATTATACTGGGCGTCGACATCATTTGATTCAAGCGACCTCCTTTTCCCGGGCAACAATCAGTACGAGCGGTTTCGGAAGTGCTTTCAGCATTTGCTAGCTGAGGAAGGTATTGCCGCGGAATTAAAGCACCAAGAGCTTAATCCGAGCAAGCCAGGTCCGCACTCAACGCGAAAAGGTTCCGCTACATTTACTCTTCGGGCTCGACGGCATGCCCGTCGTCGACCGCGGTGCATTTGAGAGCTGGTGGTCGCTTGGCGGCGTCAAAAACACCTATCTACGCTACGAAGCTACGGGTGATATGCTCGTTGATCGGACCGTGGCTGGGCTGCCTACGGAGAGCTACAAGTTCTCGACACTTCCGCCCCACTTTAATGAGAATGACGAAATTGTTCAGCAAGGTGTCCGCTTGATGTTCCCTGGACTACCCGAAGGGTTAAAGTTCATCGCTGAGTATTGCCTAGCCTCGCTGACTTATACTTGGTACGTGCGATATCGCCGAAGCATCCCGTTCTCGAGACGCCTCTATTTCAAGATCCAGCCCTGCTCTCATTGCTTGCTGAGCGAGTGCAGTCAGGTGACGGGAGCTCCGAAGCTCGCATTCGTCCAACTGCTGTGCCGCCACACGTATCCATTTTGTGCGAGATGAAGTGGCTGAAGGAAAATTTGGTCGGTGCCCCCACCAAATTTGAAGCGGCAAGGGTGAATACAGTGAAGGATATTATTACTGAGCTTGAAAAACGATCGATTGGTGCGGGAACCGTAACCTACGATGGGCCCAATGATGCTATAGCGACGTGACCTAAAGATTGCGGCGTTGACGAGCTTCTGCAGAAGCTGGCAGCACCTCCAGAGCACCTCACAGAGCAGCTCGACAACGACTTCGAGCGCACGCTTGCGCATTTTTTGGGTGGGAAGTTTCGTCGCGTAGCCAAAGCTTTCGAGATACCTGACTGCTCTGTTCGTAATATTTGGGTGCTGTGGAGATACGGCAATAAATCCAAGCAAGTGCCGCCGCTGCGCTTGCTTGACGGACGGGATATGCCAGACCGCAAGCTTCAAAAGCGACGGAGCGAGCTTAGGTACCTGATGACGCATATTGAGAACGACGCTGGCTCCAAAAACCTACTAAGCAGCAAACAGACAATCGAAGTAGCGACGCAAGTATACCTCGACTGTGCTGAGAGCGTTGCAGTGGACCGTGAAACCGCACACACGCGAAAACGTCGGTGCGGTCCAGTGAGCTGGACAGACTGATGCGGCAGAAGCACAAAACAACATAGATTAGTGTGAGTTCCGCTTTTTCAAATAGATATCAAGCCAACTTACGATACACCTCTTGCCAATGTGTGCTCCTCACGCTCTCTCCGTGCTGTTCAAGTACACACCACAACCACATTACCGTAAGATTCTCTAAACTTATCACGATTTGCTCTGTCTGCCAATTATCCGACAATTTCCGTCTATGAATCATTCTCGTATTTACGTAAGCTACATATGGGATTTTCCGCCAAAACGGCCGGGACTTACGTTTTCTCAAGTCAATTTAAGTCGTGGAAGAACGCGACCCTCCGTTGTTCCACTGGAATATTTTTTCGAACAAGTCATTTTTGTTCCAAAACCTTGACTTTGTCCAGGAACTAAAGTTTTCCAAAAACTACATTTTTCTATCAGAGAGCTGAAGATTCTGGACTAAGGAGAGGCTTTGGAATAAAAAATGCTTTGGTCCAAAAATATATTCGAGCGGAACAACGAAGGGTCCCGTTATTCGAGTATCCGCTAGTAATTTGTCCGTATTTTATCCGCATTTTATCTAGATATTTATTGTTCCAAACCCAGAGATATTCCAGCAACTTTTAAGTTAGAGAACTATTATTGTAAAAACCGATTAGTTTGTCCTGCTGAATTGGCCGGTTAAACATCGCTCATAGCGGATTTGAAGACTAATAAATCGGGCATGTCTCAATTATAATCGGAGTATAAATCGCTCATCGGTCTCGTAATTATGTGCAGCCTAGCAATTTCGATCAACATGCATGTACCCTCGGCCCGAGACTCGCCAAGTGCAGCGACAACACCGCGCTTAAACGGGTCGCCTGCATATCTCAGTTACGTGTATTATAGCGTGCGGCTTTTCCTGCTTAGTTCTGATGGTAGTGTTGTAGCCTTGACTACCTAGCTAAGAGCGACTGCAACGATTGTTGTCTGGCGGCTGATTTAGTCTACAATGAGCGAATACCGGTTGCACATCGGACATTCCGTCTGGATAGCAAGCAAATCGGCCGGCTCTGGCTTAATCGGTCGATTGTCAAATGTAACTGTAATGTATTGCGTGGTTCGCGTATCCCAAAAACACTAAGCTAGACTCTATACGGCTAGTTGAAGCGTAACATGAGTGAGGCAACTGGTACTGTACCCACAAATGGGTGCGGTGTACCAGTGTACATTTTTTCGCATACGCCAGGAAATGTGAGGCTCTCCGTGCTCCCCCTCCCTCCTCCTCGTCCTTGGCGAAAATGGAGCTCGCTGCGTCGCTCTCCTTCTCGGGTCTCTTCGTCAATGCCTGGTAGTTGTAGGTCCCGCCGCCGATCGATGTCCTCAGCCGTCCGCGCCTTGACCTGTAGTATCTGTTCTGCTCCTTGCACGTCTTGCTCATCGGTCCTTAGTATGTCCAGCGTAGCCTTGCGCCTTGATCTGTAGTATCTGTTCTTATTCCTTGCGCTCCTCTCGCCGAATCCTCCGCCCGCCGTCGTGTTGATGGCCGAGTCCCAGTCGGGAGTCCGCCCCACGCCTTGGTCTTGTCGCGCGTCCAGTTCATCTTCCTGGGCCATGCCGTTAACAGCCCGCACGCTACGGCGGACCCGGTCATAGCGCGCAGCGAAGCCTTCTGCGCGGCGAGTCCTTGGCCACAGCTTGCTGCCACCTCACCACCTTGCCCACAGAGACGTCCCCACAGTTCCCGCAAGGGACTAGACGCTGCCCGAAGGCAGCGCCCGCAGGGCGACACCGAGGCTCAGCTCGGCGCCGTCTACCGGGAGGGCGTCACGCCAACCCGACCAAAAATCAAATGTAAATCCGACTCATATGCAAGTCGTCCTAGGTAGTCATCTTGAGTATAAATCGAGGTACCCCAGTCTAATTAGGAGGTCGGATTTATCAAATCGGGGGTCGTCGGTCTTAGGGCCTGTTTCATTTGAGAATAAGTCGGGAATAGCGCCGAGATGGAATAACAATTCTACGCTATTCAAACGAAACAGGTGGAGAATAAAGCCACAATAACTGGGAAAAAGAATATGCGTTATGGAAGGAAGCAAATCATTGGCTGGCGCGACATTCACAAAAGTCCGCTCTCTGCTTCGAGCACTGCTCGCTGCTCGTAACCAAGCGCGCCGTGGTCACGACGTGGTGAGGCCCCGAGCGGGCTCTAGAGGAGCACTAAAGCTGCTGTACCCTGTCGCAACCAACCCCTGTATAGGCCGGAGCTTCCTCACCTCGCCACGAAGTCTCTACACACTCCTAGCAGCGTCAGCATCGGCTGGCCTGCTGAGCCTGGCGGTCCTCGACGGAGAGGTGAGGAAGCCCCGGTCATGTAGCTATTCCGCTCAGAATAGCTATCCTGACTTTCAAAGTGAGAATAACTTATTCCTGGGAATAATTTCTTAGCCAATAAGATTATCGCATTTCGTCGTAATTAAGCGGGAGGAATAACTCCCGCTATTCTCATTCCAGTTATTCTCAAATGAAACAGGCCCTTATTAAGCCACTAAATCGGCGGATTAACAATCCAATAAGACATTCTAGTCGGTGTTCACAATAACAAAAAAGTTATCTACTCTTGCCATCATGCGCCCTATAAGACTCGCCGCTGGAGATAAATCCGGGTTAAATATAGGTAGCTCAGAGGAATCGATTATTTCAATTTTACTTATTTCCATTATTAACTATTATAGACATGACCTACAAGATTCAAGTCAAAACACTTATTGTGGTTTTCAAATATTTTGCCGCCCGATTTGACGTGTTATCTCGGAGTCCGATTTATATAAAATGGTGCTCCTACATGATCGGTTAGTCCAATTTAGCTATATCTGGCCTGAGTTAGTAGCATAAGGCTCAGAGGGGAGGCATTCCAAGCTGGCCAATGGCCAGCGTGTGAGGTGAAGAGGTATGGCCAGTGGCCATACCTCCTCACCTCTCATGACGCATTAGAACTGCAAGCCATTGGGGACAATAGTACACTGTATATAGCCACTTCATAGCACTATGGCCAGCTAAATCACCTGTGTGATCATCTGCTACAACCTCGATCTGAGAGGGCCCCAGACATGTTTTCGCGGCGGTCCCTTTTGCCGGCGAAAAGCGGCATTTCTGGCCCCTGCTTCGCAACTCGCAGCCCCCAGACGCAAATCGGGCCAGATA
>JAIKVJ010001118.1:0-13217 GCA_024679225.1 Phytophthora pisi
TTTAGATTAATCTATACTCGGAGGTCCGAGTATAATTAAATCTAGTTTAAACTAAGCTACGCTTCCTCACACACGTGCTAAAGTAGTGAGCCAAAGTAAACCCATTACAACCACGGTCGCCTGACTGGCGACGTCAAGAACAATGGGTGCACGAATTATATGGCTGGAATACTTAACAGGAGGAGTGAGCAGCAAAACCTCTTTTACAGGGAATGAGCAAGAGCGTCACAGGCATGGCTGGTAAACCTTTCGATTTTTTCAAAACGAATTAGGTTTTTGGTTTTACCTTGGTTTAAACCAATAGAACCTAGTTTTTAATTCTTGACTAATCTGTGCTACTGCGTTCTTGGTTGTTCTTCCTGTTTTCGTTCTTGTTGATGTAGTTGCCTATGCAAAGCGCATTCCGAGCTTGGTGTACGAAGCGAGGAGGATATTAAGAGGCCGAGTGCCTAATAGTTCATGTGATGCACTCTGAAATACCACGTTGTCAGCGAGGAGTGAAAATAGTGCTGAAAATATGAGTGTATTAGGGTCAGCTCTATGATGATTTCGCCTTTTCGTTCTCCATGGGTATTCTTTGTACGGCTTCGGCGCAACATTGGTACCGAAATTATTTCGGTGTTCTTCACAATGGAGCTTCTTTCATTCTTGTGATCTATTTAGCCATGTTTGGCTAAGTCCATCTGAACCAGAGTCATCGTTATCAAGTGTGTACATTCGTCTGTGCTGCCATTAAAGGTCTGTCGGTAAGAGCGGTAGATCACGATTTTTATTTATGGAAACTTGGCACCAAATGATTATTTTTTTCTCTGAGGACCTAAGAAATCGATTTGAAATCCAGTAAAACCTATTGGCACTTTTTGGAGGTTGGCAGGTTTTACTATAAACCTAAAATAAAACCTAATAATTAAATCCCTTGTGCCAGCCCTGGTAACAGGTGTGGCTGCCAGAGCCAAGGAAACAGTGCCTCTATGTAGATTGCATACTTTACTTGACTAGCGTTTGCCGTGGTGAGATACCCTTAACCCTTTTAACACCAAGATTTTGGTCAAAGTTATCCTGTATTAACCCTTTAATGAGACAAAGCAGCTTATAACGTGCAAGCATTTGAGGAACAATGAGGTGCCAACGCAAGGCGATGCGTGCGTGGTGAGCAAACTGTCTAGGGAACTACAACAGTCGATGCCATAGTCACACAAAGCGTCATGGGCCGGAATGCCCAAACATTTGGTAAGCTGTTGATCCCACCACCATGTGCTGCAACCGCGGTGAGGCTGCGGAATGCAACCCACTCGCTGTAAAGAGGCCAAAATACTGAGCACGGGTGAGGGCGAGCAAACTCGAGCGCGAGGCTCACTCAATGCGTCCACCGATCACCAACACCCGCCGACAGGCGAGGGCGTGTATATGCGAGCGAGCGAGAGCGAGCACTGCTACCCGTTTTGTTTTTAGACACCGCGCCTGGCCGAGCCGATGACTTAGCGTAAGGTACGAGGGGGTGGGGCAGGCCGCACAGCGGCGCTCCCCGAGCGAAGCGATAGAGACCCCCCCCCCCATTGTCCGCTGGCGAGAGCCAACGCGAGGTCAGGCAGTGACTGCACTCACTTTAACGGGCGACAGTATACCTTGGGGCATCTGAGTGGGGGTTCGTGTGCGCTACAGACCGGCGTGAAGTCGTCTCCAAGTTGATATCATTTGACGACTATTCGTCGTCGGCTACCAAGACCAGATTTCGCTGGATCCGAAAGCATCATACGACGAGCGAAGATGCGCTAGAAGTTTCATCATGTGCCTAGCAAGCGATAAGTAGCCCTATGAATACGGGCGGCTTCGTGAGCGATGCCTTTGTGAGAACCTGGTTCTAAAATAATTCATGTGTGCATTGTACTTGGTGCTAGCTGACCATAAGCAATTTACACCAATTCGTATTGGAGTATGAGTTATACATGTTAATATAATAAGCCGTGTTCACTAGCTACAGTACGAATTACCAACAAGTCCGTACAAAATACTAAGCGCCTATAATGCGCCAGGATTTAAAACAGTGCATCGTCGTGATAAAAGACCACTTGAAATGTCTTATTTATCCTGTAATTCGAGAGCCTGCAACCTAATTCGTCGAAGGTAAGCTTGACGTGAATATTCTTCAATTTGCTTGTTTTACCTATGTGTCTAATATCGTCACCCAGTAATTTCTAGCGCAAAATTTATAATGGTCCCGGAAAGCTACAGTTGTATTCCGAAGCGATTGTTAATCGAAGTTTGCGTGGCCTTTTCTTCTTTTTCGCGACCTGTTTGCTCCCGTTCCCGCACCTGCGTCTGCAGCTTGCGGAGGTTCTGTAGGAGCTTTTGGTCAAGGTCGGGATGCTCAGACAGCGTCGATATAATATTCCGAACTGCTGTCGCATGTTTGCTCGTGGTTAGCCCGGTATCTCAACCTCTCCGCGCCGTCAATGATGTCATCGTCTGCGCTGTCGACGTCACCACCCTATGGTCTCGATCAACGGAACGTCAGCTTCTCCACTAAGCAGCTCTCCTCTGGTGAGAATCTCCATTTCGGTATCTTGTTCCGCCCGATTGCACTCGAAATCGTCAATACTCATAGAATCTTGAACCCGAAGCCTACTCATAGAGTTCATTATCTCCCCGTTCGGGACATCACCTGCCTCTTTCAGAGAGCACTGGGTAGACGACATGCCAAGCACGATAATTGTGTGCCGATAGCTTTGGTCAATAGATGCCGTACTACATGAAGAGCCACAACTGGGCATGATAGCGTAGTGCCTCAACTCGATCGCCAGCATATTTGCTTGAACGCGTGGACTACTGTACCGCGCCAAGCCGGACCAGCACGTGCATGTAGGGCTACTGGCAACAGAAGCGTTTGCGCTCTGCAGATTACGCTGGTGGATGTTAAGCATTCGAGAGAGATAGAGATTACTAATTGATTGATGACTAGTAGCACATACTCACAGTTATTGCTCAAGCACTTTACTGTACGTGTACCCTCAGGCTTGAGCGAGATCGTCAGAGGCTTGATTAGTTAGAAGACACGTACACTAAGGTATATTGTGAAAACCGATTAGAATGTCTTAATGGATTGTAAATCGGCCGATTTAGTGGCTTATTAAGATTTATTATCCCCGATTTACTAACTCCGAGCTCCTAATTAGACTGGGGCACATCGATTTAGCCCCAAGATTATTAGCAAGGACGACTTGCAGAGCCAAGTCATATGCATCGTAGTTAGGCTCCGATTTAGCCAGAGCTGGCCGATTTGGTTGACATTCAGATGGATCGTTCGATGTGCAAGCGGTATTCGCTCCTTGTAAGCTAAATCAGCCCCCAGACAACAATCGTTGCAGTCGCTCTTGACTAGGTATTATAACCAAGGCTACAATACTAACAGCACAACTAAGCAGGAAAATCCGCACGCTATAATGCATGTAGCTGAGATATGCAGGTGACGGGTTTAAGCGCGGTGTTGTCGCTGCACTTGCCGATTCTTGGGCCGAGTGATGTATGTTGATCGAAATTGCTACACCGATGAACGATTTATACTCTGATTACTAGGGCTACGCTTAGGTTGGGATAGCAATTTTTACGGGAGCAGCTAGGGCTTTATCCACAGCAGCAGTAGTATTTTCTGCCTGAGTATATATGCATTCAGATATTCAGATGTAGGCAGGGGTCACGTCACACTGGTGACGGTGGACCACGTGAGCAGTCAGAGCCGACGGTGATCGACTTGACGATTGAGTAGTGTGGCGAGCGGCGGCACGGACCGTGACCGGATGGGTGACAAGGGCGACGGACGGTGGCAGGAGCGAGTCAGCTGGCTCGAGCCACAGCGAGGAGGACAAGTTGAAGTATGGTGACTGCAAAAGTTCGCGAGGAGGGGTGAACGACGGACGGTAACAGGGGACAAGTACCGACGAGGGCGAGGCGACGTCAATGACCGCAGCGTGCGGCCAGCAAGCGACGAGGGCCCCCGAAGTGGGAGAAGTCCAAGTTGTAGGAGTAGGAAGGCGCCGTAGGTAGGAGTAGATAGGTCGGGGGGTAGTTTAAGTGGGGGCAACGGCAGCTCGACCCTCAGTTGCGATTTAGTTACAGGCTTGTGACTAGTCTCAGCTAATACAAAGAGTTGCGCCGAAAGAGCACACGTTCCAGCGTTGAGTACTGCGATCGCGGAGGTCGGCTATCGCACGGATCAACAGCGAGGTAGGCGATAGTAGCGGGCAGCGCCTTAGGAGCGTATGTAGGTCGAATAGGGTGGCGGGACCGTGGAGAGAGACCACGGGGGCACGAGGAACACTCGGGGAAGAGGAGCACCTTTGCCTTACAGGGAGAGTCCGGAGCGAGCCTCAGTGGCACGTGGGGATGGGGCTCTTCCGCCTATGTGTATGTTGCATGTCCGGATTGGTCCTGCTGGGGGCAGCCTGTGGATACCGGAGCCCAGGTGCCGAGGAAGCTCCCTCCTTGCCGTCCCTATCTCGAAAGCGTCTGGTTGATGGGCCAGTAGTTGTCTGGTCGACCACTACGGCTCGCGCTTGCTGGCAGTCGGCCCCCACCCGTTGGCCTAGGTGTTGGCTGTCTACTCTACTGGGAGAAACGGAACGGGAACGGTGGACGTGCAACGAGAACGGAAATGCGGTTGGAGAAAGTCCCTCTCCCTCAAGTTGGAGTATTGGCCATAGATTCGATAGCCCGATAATGTTCATGACGTAGGAAGGAGTAGAATATGGGCCCGGGCAAGAGATAAAAACTTGTTTCGTAGAGCTGGCAAAACTGGAAAGCGAGAAACCAAGTCAGCCGTAAAGCTAAATGCTACATTTTAAACCAAGAACACCAAGGGGCCGAGGTTGTTTAGCTGTGGAGTGTTCAGCAAAAAAAAAACACGGACAAGATGTCTGTGTAAAGAGTGTTGTGATAATTGATGTACCAAAGAGCAGTAGCAAGGGAGGGGGTGGGGGGGGCATCACAACATCAGTATATACTAAGTTAGCGGCAAATGACATTTATATAGACGCAGTGGAGTATTCAGTCCACTTCGGCGGTTGGGGTGGGGGGCGTCCGTATCCCATTTCACTAAATGGGGTTCGTGTCGCCCCCAAAGCAACCCGTTTACCGGGTTGCTGCCATACTAGTATATAACAATATAGCAGGTGTGTCAGGTATCGTTTAGTACAGGATTGTCTGTATACAGCGAAATCGATCATCAGCTGCACTTGCATATACCGGTATTGCTACGCAGAATGAGTTGCAGGGACAAAATATGTGCATGTGTTTGAAGGGGTTAATTCCACATGGTTCAATAGGCAAAGGGTTCAAAAGGGTTCAAATGGGAATGGGAGAGAAGGCCCCAGGTACTTGACTTGGTGGCGTATATTTAGGCACTTATCTCGGAGCCTGCTGGAAGCTAACACTTTGACGTCTAAGTGAGTTATCGGATAGTGAGAGCTTCACGATTGCCTCCGCAGCAAACGAGGAAATGGGAATGGCATGGGCAAGAATCTCCCTGCGCTGCGTCTGCAGCTGCAGTGCAGCGTGTGCAGATCTGGCCGTTCCATGAGCTCTGGAGTCGCTACAACCCTCGAGCGCACGCACCCGATGGGAGACGAGGCGCTGCGGGCCAAATCATCATGCGCATGTCGGACGAGTGGCTCGCGAAGAGCACTCCGATCGGCCCGACATCCTCTCGCGGAAGTGAGCTTTAGACATAAGAAGTCTCAAGGCCGAGCTGTAGAAGTCTCAGATTCGTAAGTTTCGTTTCAAAATAGTCGTGTTGCGTATTCCTTCCTTTCTGGTGGCACTCGCTATCGTCGAGCAAGCAGGAGTTTGGTGGCAGCGGTAGGATTTTTATGGCAATGAAGCAGACTAATATATATATATTAGCGGGTGTTTAAACTGTTGAAGCATTCTACTGTGCGACGTCAAAGTTTGGCTACGATCCTGGTGTGTTTCCGCTTTCAGCAATAACTTCGCTACCTTTTAGCGGGGCAAGGGGGCGAGTCCAACACTGCGCACCGTGCACTTTGGACAGCCCCTCTCCACCAAACCTTTGGTGGACCTCTAGTAGTAGTACTGTAGTAAAATCCCAAGGACAAGATGAACTTCTCTTTTTGTGTGATGACGTAGTTTATGAATGCATGATTCTCCAAGGATGGGACACAAATTAAAACTTACGCACTTCCGCTACGATCAAGAATGTCAGTAGTCGCAACCCGAACTTAGGTACCGGCGTTCGTGTGGAAGTTGATCCACCACGCCGTGAACTTCTCGTAGAGCCTTTCGTATCTCGGCTCGGTTAGCTCCTCCGATCTCCAGGCGCTTGGCCAGCGTGGTAGGCGTCTCTCCGTGCTTCATCATGTGCTGGAACGCCTTCTCGAGCGCGTTCGACTTCCACTTGGCCCATCCGTTCTTGATGGAGCTAATCAAGCTGAAGAGGCCTCGCTCCTAATCCTCCGTCTTGTCGTCAGCCGTCGTCAAATCTTTCTTGGCATCGCCTCGCAGGAATCGCTTGGTGTTGTCGTCGTCGGTCTCAGCAGTAAGCCGGCGAGACAACTCATCGATCTCCGAGTCCGTCAACTGTGACACTGTAATGTCCTTCGAGTCGGTGACGGTCGCGGTCGCGCTGGCGCTTGAGATGAACGTGACCAAAGTCACAAGCAGAACCCACAGCAGCAGGCGCATGTTTGGTAAGCTTACGGCGGAACGAGGGACTGAGTGCCGGGACGCGAGATTCGAAGTGAGCTCGAAGTCTCAAAGGGCACGCAGCGCACTGCACTCCCCTGCGTGCGCCTAGAGAAACCTCGTCTACGGACAGCAGAGCATGATCCGTATCCTAGGCCTTTAATCCTGGGATGGTGCTGCTGCCGATCTTTCCTCGAATACACAGGCAACTCGCTGCCAATACAGTTCCGAATGCTTACAGTCAAACTATTTGCATGTGATCTGAATTCGTGCTTTAATGAAAGGGCATGCTTTTTAATTAAGGTTGGGCTTGGAATGTGCCCTTCTCAATGTGCTTATCTTGTTATCATTGTGGTTTTACTATGTTTCAAGTGACTCCAGCATTTCTGTTGTCAAGGCGTCATCCGGATCATGCGAGAGTGGGTACATGTATGTTCAGCATGAGTAAATATCAAAAACACCGTCCGTTTTCGCGTGCAATACATGTACCAGCAAAAACACCGTTTCGAGAGACGGGGCTGAGTCAGTCAGTGGTCGATCAGGTGAGCGGTTGTGAGGAGCGTAGCCGCAGCAAAGTGCCCGTGAAGCAGGGCCGCGCGGTATTTGCGGAGGCGGGCCCAGCGACGAGCATTCCAGCGAGCCGAGCACTGCTCTCGGTAGAACATACAATCAATAAATCGCGAGCGAAGTGAACCGCGGGGGCGCCCAAGGCAAGCGAAGCGCGGCTGGTCACTGTCACTAAACCAAGGCTGTTGTTGCATCGAAACCCACATGGCCTCCTTCAAATCCGTATGGATAGTTGTTCTGTAGTGCAAATCCGAGGAACTGCGGTACGGTGCTGAGAGCACACTTCTGGTTTTTTAGAGGGTACTCCCTCATCATCAGACCACTTTAAAAGTGGCAAAATCAGAAAAATTTCCATCTTTTCCACTTTCTGGCGAACCTTAAAGGTGGAGCAAATTTTGGCAAGAATGACCAGAATTCAAGTCCCTTCTGAACGATACCACGCACAATAGCGCTTACATAGCTGTCAAAAGGGCGCTGACACAGTACAGATGCATGCCATACATGGCGGAAACTGCGAAAATGCTGTTGGAGTCGACGAACACGACTGTGCTTCTATTCGTCGCGAAATACACTTGAGGCAAAAGCGAAGTTCGCACGTTATAGCTCATCAACGCAAGCAGTATGATTCATCGACGCAAAGGCGTCATAGGTGTACTATGCGGTAAACGAAGCTAGGAAGCAAGACGGGGTTCCCGTACAGCCACGAAGGGGGACACCATGCCGCCACGCATATGCAGGTATGCGGTAGCCGCTGTTGTCAATTTATACATTTGCGTATTTGATCGATGTAAAACGAGGTTTGGAAGTGGCAGCGAGGGCAGCGATCCGATGCACAGCGAGCTCGCAGTCTAACAAAAAAGGTATCCATAGATAGGGGTCAAGTACTTACTACTGACCTGCAATGTGTCTGCCACCTTTAGGCTCGTACTTAGCCAGACGGTTAATAATTATACTTGGGTATTGTATGGATTCCACTTTTTCCACTTCCTGCCACCACTTTAAAGCAAAAAGTGGAGAAATTGACAATTGCCACTTTTAAAGTGGTCTGCTCATCATGCGTGTCAAACGATCGACGACAAACACACTCTCTTCTGTCGACGCATGTACCGCAAGCATGAACACCAAACGAGAGCGTTGAGTTGCGAAATCTACAGTGTAGCTTACATGTAGTTCCCCTGACCGGTTCTTTGAAAAAATACGAAATAGGCAAAATACAAAGTGCGGGGTCGCGTTCTAATAGAGTACATGTACATGTACTGGCATGCGAGCCGAAGAAAATACTGTCTCGTGCACAGTGTTGACGGTTGTCTGGCGGCGACATAAACCGACTGAGACATCGCGTTCAAAGCCTACAGGAGAGGTATGAAGGTCCCTTCATTGAAGGGACCTTCAGTCATGGCGTTGTCATTAATTTCTCCACCTGCATCGAGGGAAAACATCACTGTCTGTTGAGCACGGTGGCAATGAAGAACTTGTAATTTGCGCGGAGTGTACGTACATTCGAGCTGACCGAGTTTTTATTTAAAACAATAATAATACCGATAGCTGCGCATCTACTTCTCTTTATCGATTGCTGAGCGCCTTAGTGACTTTCTGGAACGTATATCCATAGCAACCATTGGAGCGAGTAGATATCAATCGATACCCCTAAAACGTTTGCAGCGAGAATCCCAAGCTATAATTGGCCATACATAGACTCCCGATTGCGACCTATTTCGAGTTGTTTTTGGTTTGTCCGTTCCCTGCAGCCTGCAGACGCGCCGTCATACACATCTTCGAGTGGAAGCATGAACTTCCTGGACCGCTTCCAGGGCAAAATCGCTACGGTGACGGCGCAAGGCCACTTGAAAAAAGCGGATGGGAGCGAAGAAATTCGCGTTGGGGCCCCAAAGCGTAGATCGCAGCCTCAGCAGCATGAAAAGCAACCGCAGCAGCGTCCTACCGGGAACAACAACATGAACCACGACAGCAATACCAGTCAAACCATGTTGAGGCAGCCAACGAAGGTCCAGGTTCGTACAGACCGCGGTCAACCTGCAGCAAGTCAAGCAGCACCCCCACCCCCCATTCAGACGCAGCGTTCACCAGCAAAAAATGCACCGTACGAACCTCCAGTGGTGTCTCCGAGGGGCAAAGCAAACCCGTACGAGTTCAAGAGTGCTCGAGGACAGGCCAAATACGAGTATTATGAGCCAGCTCGCATCCCCGGCCGCGTGAGAGACGACTACGCAGACGTCCAAGCTCCTCGCCAAGCCCTTTCAATTCGGCCTCCAGACCGTACCGTCAAGAATGCACCAACACAAAATTCGCCGAAGGAGTGCCGATCCCCGAGAGAAATCAACGAAAGCCGCGTCATCACGGATCAGGACCAACTCGCGTTCAGTCGGAAGGCTCGCCCCGTGCAGTACGAGCCTTGCAAGCTGTCCCAGTACAAGAAGGAGAAGCCGGACGGATACTACGAATTGGGAAAATTGCAGCCGGACCTCAATACCGACGAACTTGTCGAGAAGCGCGCCAAGAATGAACGGATCAAAGCCTTCTCGCAAAACCTGCGCGTCATCAACAAAAACGCCCAAGCCAAGAAACCTACCGAGTCCGGTAATGAGCAGAAAGCCACTGCGAAAGCCAAGTCAACGCGGGAGAAGGGGCTTGCGTTCGCGAAACGCGTGCCCAAGCCACGGCTGTCGCAACGATCGGACTCGGCAGAAGGAGATCTTCCGACTGCAGGTCTGGGGACTGCCCGCACGCTCCCGAAGGCGAGGAACCCGAACACTGTCATCGACGACGACTCGGACGACGATGAGCTCAGTGCCGAGCTGCAGCAGCTCCAGCAACGCCACGAGGCCTCCCGTGCCGAAGTCGAGGCCTTGGTTGGATCCGTGTAGGCGACCTAAGCTTCCACCGTCCCAGTGCATTGTGATCGGGAACACATATCAAAGCACTCAGTCACAGATACCTTGTGAAATTAACTTGCATTATCCCCAGGCCTGCGTCAGGCTGTAGTTTAGCACCAATACATCCCCCACTTGAAAGCTCTACGACGACAAATACGAAAACACAAAATCAGCTCCTTGAACGAATTTCTTGACCAAAATCTTTTTTTTTCACCTCAAACAGTGAGCTGAGCCTCTGGTCCGGTGACGGCGCAAAGGAGCTATTGCAATACACAAACTACCACCACACCCAGAAGCCCAGTTATAAAACTCGATCCAACTCAATATCCACAAGAGCATCCAGCCTACCAAGGACTCATTGTCCTTGAGTCGGAGCTGCTTCCTCAAGAATTTGTACACCTAGGCGGAATAAAACCCCGTTAGCATTGCATTAAAAGACCCACTCCTCACCCAGCCCAGCCCACAAGATCTGATTCCACCCACCACACTGAGCTGGTCGTGCCCGCTGACGGTGAACTTGGTGCGCTTCATCAGCGGTGCGCTGCCCACCGCCACAAACTGCAGCGTCACTGCCACCACCACAACAACGTCAGCCAGCCCATTCACTGAGCCAATAGTCTCCTTCTTCCCCACCTTTCGCTGGGCCCAGAGGCCTCGCCGCCGCCGCTGCATCCGCATCTGCCATGCCTCGAGCTTAGCAGTTCAAAAGTGACAATCACTCCTATGTTCGCCAACTATATGTGCGCCACACCATCTTCCCATCTGAAGATCTCTCTTTTTCTAGCCAATCGCGTCGCGCCAACTCCCGTTTTATTTTCTCTACCCGCACCTCAAAGAGACAAAGAGACACCAGTCTCGCTGACTCCTCTTCTTCACTACGACGCCCGCAAGCGACTCCGACTCAGACTCGGAGGCCATGTACACCCCCGTGGGCGAAACGGACCCCATGCTCATGAGCCCGAGCGGCGGCAAGGAGCGGCGCTCGCCGCCCTCGAGCGCCGTCAACAGCCTCCGCCTGGAGCCGCCGGCGCCCAAGTGCAACGACTGGCTCTACGCCGCGCTCTTCCTCTCCAACGTGGTGGCTCTGGCCGTGCTGGCCTTCTGGAAGGGCGTGCCGGCGCTCAAGGAGGACATGGGGCGCAACCGCAGCGACGGGCGCGTGCCCACGGGCCACTCGGTGGCTGGGACGATGATCGCCGTGCTCTGCGTGCTCGGCACGCTGCTGTCCCTGGCCTGGATCAAGCTGCTCATGGCGTACGCGGCCTCCATGATCCGCGTGGCGCTGTGGCTCAACGTGTTCATGGTGCTGGGCTTCGCGGTCACCACCTTCTCGGTCAACGCGTGGGCCGCGCTGGCCTTCCTGCTCATGGCCGCCATCAACGTCTGGTACATCTACGCCGTGCAGAACCGCATCGGCTTCGCGTCGGCCAATCTCAAGGCGGCCTGCACGGCGCTCAAGCAGCACTCGTCCGTCTTCGCGGTGGCCTTCGTGCTGGTGCTGCAGCAGCTGGCCTGGATGTTCCTCTGGGCCGTGGCCGCGCTGGGCATGCACCAGATCTTCCTGGAGGCGGACCCGGACTGCGACCGCGAGATCGATCTCGCCAGTCGCGGACGCAACCATGGGGGCCTCTGCGTGGGACTGCCGGCTTATGTGGCGCTGTTCTACATGCTCGTGAGTGTGTACTGGGGCCAACAAGTGCTGCAGAACATCCTCACGTGCACGACGGCGGGAGTCGTCGCGACCTGGTGGTACCAGCCCCACGCCCAGAAGGCCACGGTCGGCGCGCTGTATCGCTCCGTGACGACGAGCTTCGGATCCATTTGCTTCGGCTCCCTGATCGTGGCGGTACTGCAGGCGCTCAAGACGATGGCGAACATGGCCAGACGCCGTGCCAATGAAGAAAACAACAACGGACTCGCCTGTCTGGCCTGCATGGCCGAGTGCATCGTCAGCTGTCTGGCGGACATTATGGAGTACTTTAACCAATGGGCGTACGTGTACGTCGGAGTGTACGGCTACCCGTTCCGCACAAGTGGAAAGGCTGTCATGGATCTGTTCAACAACCGCGGTTGGACGGCCGTGATTAACGACGACTTGACCTCGGGCGCACTGTCGTTTGGTGCGCTGGGTATTGGTATCGTCACTTGCTGTGTTGGTCTGCTGATGGTGCGCTTCTCCCCCGTGGAGTGGTTCACGGCGCTGGGGTCCCGTATGAGCGTTTACGGAACGATGGCTCTGATTGGGTTCATGGTAGGCTTCACCATGGCTCTGATCTTGGCTCATGTGATCATCGCAGCGCTGCACACAATTTTCGTTTGCTTCGCAGAGGTAAGCGACTGATGTCCTGTGTTGTTTTCCTGTTAGTGGTGGTACTGAACGCGATGTGTTGATGTTTTGCCTACTAGGACCCTGTTGCGTTCAACCGCAACCACCCCAAGGAGTATGATGACTTGGTGTCTGGATGGCGCCAATTCCACGGGGACGCCTTGCTGTCTGCTTACGGTTCGGCTGTCTAACTCTGCGGTTGAGAGTTTTTTTCTGGTGAGAATCCGTGCTACAGAGACGGAGTATGAGATCGCAGCACTGCAAAGCAATAAATACGAACTTTTTTTACGCATATGCGCCCTTAGAGTCGCGAGTTTTGTTGTGACTACTGTGCAGTCACACCTCTATAAATGGCACCCAGTTCGCTCGGTCTAAGACGCTGTTTCAGTTAAAGAATTGAGCAGATAAAGAAATGGCTACACTTCTAATGGCTACATTTTCATATGTTAGGTGCACAAGGGCTTTCTTTACCTGGTACCCCTCCAGCATTTTCGTACTCTTGTTTTGTTTCGTCTTCACACAATCAGAACTCAACCAATAACGGTAGGCGCGGTATTGTCTGTTCCTACTCCTTCTTCTCATTGGTATTAGCAGAGTCGCATCCCCTCAGGTTGTACGTGAGTTTCAATACAGTGAGGTTATAGGAATATTTGTATCCTGCCACCATGCCTGCAGTTTTATATTTTGCTTGGTATCTACTCCTAGTTGTCTCGACATCATAATATTTTAGTTTTTCG